>JADKLZ010026977.1:0-24617 GCA_021533235.1 Biomphalaria straminea | reverse complement strand
TTGATTAACGTACAAATGTTGTATTGTACGGCACCAATCATGTTGATGTCAGAGGAACATGAACCAAAATGATGCAGAAAAGATGCGCTGCGTTACACACATGAGATGTCAAGAACACGGCTAGCTTAAGACAGCATGTCGCCGAACAAAAAAAGCCTTGTGTTCTTATAGAAACAAAAATTAATGTGAAAATTACAAGACAATAGATTACAATAAAATCCATCAAAGAATAGTGAGAGTTCTAACAAAGAAAATACTTTTTTTTTTCAATATTTTTATTTATTTTCTACATTTTTTACCGATGTTTTGGCGGGCCGGTCGGAACCACGTCGCGGGCCGAATTTGGCCCGCGGGCCGTAGTTTGGTTATCACTGGTCTAGTTCATCTTGTCGGCAGGTGCAAGGCATTGCATCAATGTCTTTGACCTTTTCAAATGTTTTAGTGCAGGATATAAATCTTTTTGAAACATCTCCGCCTGTTTGTCTTTGTTAGTGTGTATACTTTTCCTTGTTTTTGTATATGTATTCGTCTCTATTAATTGTACCTGTGGGTACTTGTTTTATTGAGGAAAAAAATCGTCCGCATTTTTTTTGTATATTCTTGTTAGTGTATCCTCTGTTCAATGTTTTAGAATATGTACACTTTTTGTTTTCTTTACAAAACGACCTTCCAGGTAAACATTTATCGAGATATATTGCACAAACACGACGATATGAAATGCTAGAGTTAGCTGTGTCCAAAACTAGTCTTTGCATCTAAGTTGTGAATCGATTGTAGGAGACATGCCAATAAGCCTGATCGTTTTTACTTTGTCTGCCTCTGAAAAACAAATCTGTTTTTAAAACTTGAAATAATTGGACTATAAATCTGGCATGGAGATGGCTATATATAAAAACTTATTAAGAAGTAATCTATCAAGCAACTATAGTTCTAACATACATATTGTGAACAATCACGAGATGGAATACACTGGTTATGTAGACAAATAAAACTTGTCAGAAACACATTCAGGACAGTGAGACACACCCTCTAAAACTACCATGCGCAAATATACCTCAAAATCCACACCAGTCGCCTCAGAATAGTTTTCGAAAACTAATCTTAAGTATGACGAGTGACCTTTATCTAGACTCTTGATCTAAAAACTTGATTTTTAGAGCCATGAACAAAGTTTAATATACTTTTTTTTTAGATTTTGATTTGTTCCTTGTTCTTAGTGATTTGAATGCATTGCTCTCTATCTCTGTCCCCTCCCCTTCCTTTTCTCTAACTCCCCCCCCCCCAAACCACTTTCATTCACTAAACTCTTGATTTCATTTCCTGGACTTCCTCTTCTTACAACCTTCAACAGGTGTGCGCGTCACGGTAAAGAGACCATCTCACTGAATATAGTCTGTTGTGTACTAAGTTGACCTTTCATCTGATTGGATCGAAGTAGGTAGAACTACATACTTTGGTGGTTTCCTGTAGTTTATAGGTAACCAGAGACGTGGTGCTCAAATTATACACTGGTACTCTTACCATGGGCAGCTTGTAAGCCCTGTTCTTTATAAGCTGTAGCGTAACAGTTCGAAACTTTTTAGATTGTTTATACAGTCGGCTTCATAGATTAAAATAGGTGAATGGAAGGAAACAAAATTAGACATCGGTCAATATGACGAACTCAGTAAATAATAGACTTTAGACAAAGGGAGTTGATTGCAAATTTCATGCGTAGTAATGCAAATACTCTCTTGTGAAATGAAATATTTCCATCACACTCCACATCTCGTCAAATATTTAGATCGTGGTTGTGACATTATACTATTGCATGTCCAAAGATCAATATTTTCATTGCAGTAAAGTTTATTAGGAAATTTGGGTCAACACAATGAATTGAAATTTAAAAAAAAAAACTTTGAGGAAATTTACATCATTAAATCTAAATAACAGTTGACCTACTAAATAAAATAGTGCACAAAAGAAGATTTTTAAAATAAATATCAGTAAATATTTGTCGAGGTCTTTTACCATTTATTCCTATCTTTTAAAAAAGTCAATTACAGACACCAACATGAAATATTTTGAACCACTTTCTAAAATAAAGACACATCAGAAATTAACATCCATCAAAAGAATCTTAAACAAATATTTGTACATAGGCTGATTTACTATTTTATTCCTCATACTTTATTTTAGTTCTTTTTATTTTGGACCTTTGTGTAAAGCTCGCCTATTTCTTTCACTATCCACATCACAGTGCTTGCATTTACAGGCTTTTATACATTTTCGTACTGAGAAACAATTAAACAAGTTTTTAATCAGTCTAAAGCTTATCTAAGTATATTACACAGGTGATGATTTTTAGGGGTCAGTTTTTACACCTCATTATCCTTTGGCCAAAGGGTATCAGCATTTCTAGTATGCTGCAAATCTCTCCAAGACCTAATTGGTTGCTTTATGTTACTGGCGTTAACGATGGGTTAGGTGAAAGTTAGTCTCAACATTTCTTAAGAAATGAATAACTAACAAACTCAATTAAACAACAGTGACTGTGATTCTAACTAGAGTATTGGGTATTCAGCACAATGTTTTTAACATTGCAATGAGGAAGTTCAATAACTTTTCTATGTATAAATATTTTTACTTTGCTTAAATTACGCTATTGGCTATCTAGGGCTTCCATTCCTAATGTTTACAAACCTTATATCAACTCACTCTGTCTGGTACAGATCGTTTACACTCTATTTCTCCCATTTTTCAAGTTGTAACTTTGCACTATTTATTATTCATTGTCGATGAAAATACATAAGTCAATTTTTTAAAAAAATAATCCATTTGGTAATAATTAGGGGACTTTATTGCAGTACTGAGATGTTTTGCACTAATTTTGCGGTTCTTTATTTTTATAAGGATTTTGTATATTCTACTTGTTTTCTGAACTATTTGTTCATAGCCCAGTCACCTAGTTATGTCAGCCTCATTGCTAAATCTGTCTACCCTAAATCTATATATAACACTAGCGATCATAGTGCCATGTATATGCTGCTGCTACCTTACCCCCCCCCTTTCCCTCGCACACACACACTCCCGACCTAATTTCTTTGCCTTAGTGCATCAACTCCTCTCATGTTTACGACTGAAGTAAGTCACTAATCTACTACACTACTTAATCGACGTTTTTCTTTTTCTTTACTTTTGTACTTGGCCATGCCAGACATCACCTGGGACCCAGAGAAAGTGATGCCACGCCAGAAACTGATCGCTGCGCCTGCGCATGGAGTCACATTCATCGTGTCTTGTCTTACAGACGGGTTGATTTCATCTTTGAACTGCGTCTCTAGACAATTTTATTGTCTCCGTAATCGAAAGAGAAATCTCTTTGATGAGATTTAGTTATTCTACTTTATTTCTAACGTAATTCCGCTAGCATCCCTAACCCTTTAGTTTGCCCTGTTGAGGCATTGGAGAATCTGAGGCAAGATGAAATGGTAGTGCCCTCCGCCTTCGTTTCGATCGCCCTTCCCCCATCCCACACACACACATTTTTCAATAAACAGAGAATGGGTCAGGGTTGGGTACTTTTGTAGAATTATAAGAAAAATAATTAAAATTTCAGTAAATGAAATAGTAAATACTAGTAGGCGAACAGGTATTTATATTATTAGTATTATCATATTAGGCTATAGGTTATTAGGTCTATATATATTATGTATACTTGTAGTCTATTCTTCTCATTCAAATAATAATACGTGTTTCCACTCAACTGCCACCTCCTCCCATCTTCTGTCAATCACTTGGAGTACGCTGATAGTTTAGATGTTGAGCAGAACTGCCGCTCGTTACTAGCCCCCTTCCCCTCCCAAAACAAAACCCCAATTCCATTTACAAAGAGACTGTATAACAAAATGACAGAGTTATTCTCTAGCTGATGATGTTGACATTTTCTCATCCATTCCTCATAGTAAGAGCACTTCCATTTTGTACTGTAGAATTTGTTTATTGCTTAAACATTTAAGCACGAGTTAAATCAAAAATATAAATACAATTTTTTGTATTCGTACCAGTTGCTTCTGAGTCTTGAAATATTTTAATCTCAATATATTAAAACCTGCATTTTGTTAAACAATTGTTGTTCCTATTTGTACAATGTCTTCACGCCAAACGAAAGATCTAAGCATATATAGATCTGATTTTAATATTTCGAGGATTTTATTCCAACCTTTAGACTTAATGGAAACTAAAAAAAAAAAATAAACATATCAGAATTAATATTAAATTTTTCGATGACATTAAATAGCTTTAATACGAGTAATGAAAGTGCACTGAGGTCCTTATGAGAATGAGGTCCTTATGAGACTGAGGTCCTTATGAGACTGAGGTCCTTACGAGACTGAGGTCTTTATGAGACTGAGGTCCTTATGAGACTTTAATTTTTAATTCCGGAAACAACATTTACTCCCTTTTTTGTTGCTCCAAATCCCCCATGAATTTTCACAAAGAGCATTCCATGCTGGTTGAACTGACTTGAGCAGTATTGTTTGATTTTAATTAGAAGAACAATATTAAATTTTGTTAGAACTAGAGATCAAACTCAAGCCTCATGGTATATCCTCAGTAATTAGTCATTAGTAGTGACACCCTCACAGCAAAAGTTAGACCAAGCTCTTGACTTATAAACCCTTTAAAGTCTTGGAAACTTAGACCAAACAATTTCTTTTTAAATCAGACATCTCTTTAGCCTATTGGAGAAGTCTTCATGAAGTCTCACTCTTGCCAAGAATAAATAGAAACACACACACACAGACACGAACGTTACATATTCAAATGTTCATTTACAACCATAGACATAAATAAATATAGACTGGAAGTAATTTTATGTAACTTGAAAAAATGTATATCTATTGTATTCGGATTTCCGAAATCTGTCAAGTTGTACGATCTTCAGTCTTAGAGATTAAACAAAAACTACTCTGCCTCCTTATTTACAAAATATATAGGTGTGTTTCATTGTGTATATTAAACACTAATAAAAATATTGTAATACTTATATAGGTTATGGCGGAAATAGATATGAATACTTAACTTTTATACTGCTCATGCTGTATAGTAAAGCGCACAAATTTGCAAATCAGAAATTTTCCTTCATAAAGCTCTCTTATTGGCCAGTCTATATTTATTTATGTCTATATGTTTACAACATATTCTGATAACCTATGCTCGTTATTTTCTCTATGGAGCTCTTCAATGAAATGTTAAACATATTTTTTTCTCAGATCCTTGTACTTTCTGTAATTTCAAAAAGCTTTCAGGGCTAGTGATATCTATGCAATAGTTTTCTTCGGCCATATATAGGCTACTGTTCTATAGTGTATATGTCATCATGTCCATTGTTTCTCAAAATACATACAAATACACGTATATCGATGGCTCTTTTTATGCAGATTATTATGTATAAACAGGTATATAAATAAACATATGAAAAAAAAGTATTTAAATTTATAGAAAAGGTTTATCAGACATAAATTTATGCATTTAAAATGTAAAACTTTTCAGCGCATTTTAAAAGGTTTGCATGTTTTTTAGCGGCCCCCGTAAGGGGAAAAGCCGCTATTAGGTTTGTGCTCATGCTCATGTCCGTCTGTCCGTCTGTCACACTCAGGGCGCCAAAACTAGAAGAGATAAGAAAAATATTTTTTCACCATTAAATGCGGCTTGAAAAGTTTAGGTGCAATGGCTACTTTTAGTTTTCTAAAAGCAAACCGTTTAATTTATAAAATTAATTATGCAAGCGATTTTTTAATAACAAAACACCAATTCTGAAACAATTACGTAAATCTAAGGGAGGAAATGTTACTATAAGAAATGCTCTAGGCATGTAGATATCTCGTGCATTTTTTAAAAATGAATTTCTGTCTGTCTGTCCGTCTGTCACACTCAGGGCACCAAAACTAGAAGAGATACGAAAAATATTTTTTCACCATTAAATGCGGCATGAAAAGTTTAGGTGCAATGGCTACTTTTAGTTTTTTAAAAGCAAACCGTTTAATTTATAAAAATTATTATGCAAGCGAATTTTTAATAATAAAACACCAATTGCTTTTTCCCCTTACGGGGGCCGCTAAAAATTGAAAAAAAAAACCCTCTAATCACAAAGATTTATTGTTGTTGATGTATTACAAATTTAATTACATGATTGATCCGAATTGATTGACACAATTACACTTTGTATAAGCTTTGTTTTGTTTCCTCCTGAGTTTTTCATATGTTTACCGTTACTACCTCCATTATCTTCATTCCATCTCATTGATAAAACGTAGAATACAATGAAACACGTGACACAGACATTTCTAATGAATTTCAATTGATAAAGTTTAATTCTATTTAATCAAATTTTTTTTTCTTCCCCATTTGCATTTCAAAAATTAACGGTTTGCTCACGTGACCCACCAAACGGTCGTCTGCTTGTTTATCCAGTTACTTCCCCCTAATATTTTCACAAAAGTGCAACGTTTTGAGAAATGAAAATATTGACGAGCAAAGTGGAACGAAATTCAAGTTTTCAATTTTAGTTTACTGTTTAGACCAAATGTATTGATGTTTGCTTTATTCACATTTTCCATTACAATACATTTGTTTTGAATGCCTTGAGTGCCGTCTTAGTTTATGCTAATTACTCTAGAATTATTGTCCAATTATGCTGGCAAGGGAATTAATCAAGTGTCTCCAGCACTTGAACGTTTAGATTTCTGTTGGTTTAATATTTCCTATTAGTAAGCACTTCCCCTGTCTTGTTTATGTTAACGTCTTAAATGTTGAAATGTAGTAGAACATTACTTTCAAATTTGTGTCAGTTAGCTATGAACTCTTTTTTTTTCAGCACCTCCCCCCCCCCTCTTTTCGTTCTTGCTGCAATATAAGCTGTTTATGATAATTTTTTATTAACAATGAAAAACCCTTAACACGTGATTCACAAATAGCTGTTTGATATTCATTCACATTTTATGTCTGTAGGCATTAGTGTTTAAAAAAAGAAAGACATTTCGACACTATTCACAGCGAGCTCCAATGTATCTGATATACGCCTACACCTAGAAGGGAGCGGGTACTAGTGTGACCTGGCAGTAACTTCAAAGAAACATAAGTTAATTTGTGTATAAGAAAATTTGTCGTGATTTTCTTGCAAACTGAAAGGGTTGATTCTTGGCAGAGCATCACTCTTTTTTTTATTGATTCAATGAAAGATCGAAATATTTTATTAAATTATTTGGCTACTTTTTTTTTTAATTTTCTAACAAAACTGAACAAAAAATACATGTATTTCTATTTGGGCTTTTGTCCAGCACCTGTTTTAGGCCTACCATCATTGACTTAAAGGCTACCATCATTGAGTGACTTAAAGGCCTACCATCATTGATGTAAAGGCTACCATCATTTAATGACTTAAAGGCCTACCCTTATTTATTTAAAGGCTACCATCATTGAATGACTTAAAGGCCTATCATCATTGATTTAAAGGCTACCATCATTTAATGACTTAAAGGCCTACTCTTATTTATTTAAAGGCTACCATCATTAAATGACTTAAAGGCCTACCATCATCGATTTAAAGGCTACCATCTTGAATGACTTAAAGGCCTACCATCATTGACTTAAAGGCTACCATCATTGAATGACTTAAAGGCTACCATCATTGAATGACTTAAAGGCCTACCATTATTGACTTAAAGGCTACCATCATTGAATGACTTCAAGGAAACTTTGAGTTAAACAGCTCTTCACATATATATGGGAATAGGGGGTACTAAAGTCCTGAAAACTTTTTTCTTCTAAATTTGTAAATTTAGCTGTTGAGATTTAAGATATAATGAAATAGGCAAAAAAAGTTCCACCAAACTTTTTTTTTATTGGTTCTTGATTTGGTTTCTTTTTATTGTTCGTATGTTTATATCCCATCTAAGTTTGGTTTTGCTTCCATCTCTAATATACTTGCCTTTGTAATACTAAATTAGCAACATTTATAACAATATTACCTGCTTAAATCACACTCCCACACCCCTGTTCATAAAATTAACTCACTTTCAACCAATCCAAACAAATGTGAATGTCCCACAAGATAAGTCTTGACACAAAAGATTCAGTTTTTGATGTTTTCTTCCTCAGAGTAGAGTGTGGTCATCTACGACAAGAGCTGACCGCCCAGAAGGAAGACGAGAAGAAAGCAGCATTAAACCAGCTGACACAGTTGAAGAATGAAGAGATAGCTACAATCAGAGCTGACCTGAATGCTAGAATATCGCAACTCCAGAAACAAGTGAGTTTTCATTTATACACCATTTCCTACACCAGTACTAACAACTTTTATACACCATTTCCTACACCAGTACTAATAACTTGTCTAGTTATCAAAAAGCGATTTAGTCGATATGTTAGTACTGATCAAAATCAACAGCATTAATTGAATTACATTTTAGAGAAAAACACGCTAAGAAAAAGACTAATAGTTATATCATACTTTTGAAGTATGCCTTAGTATTGTCAGTTCAAAAGAATTATTTAGACTGAATTTGCTATTTCGATTCTAATTTTTCACCAGCAGTAAGAAATTTAAAAAAAAAATGTTTTTTTTTTTAAAACCTACTTTTCATTGCAATTTTTCTTTTTTCTGGTTAAATGTATTCTTCAATATGTATTATAGTATTTGTTTCTCTAAGACTTATTAACCCACTTGTATTCTCTCTTGCTTTTGGACAGATGGAAGAACTCCAAGTTCAGTTTGACAGCACCAAGTCTATTCACGATGCTGACTTTGCCAAGTGGAAGTTTGAAAGAGATGAAGAGAAAGAGCGACTGAGCCATGAGATGCTGGAGGCAGCAAGAGAGTACTCTAACAAAATCTCTATCATGAAGGAAGTTCATGAGGAAGAAATGAAGAAACTCAAGTCCCAATTGGAACAGGAAAAGATGGTGAGTTGAGTACCAGGACTGGTCCCCATACCATGACTGGTCACCTAGTCACCGGACTGACTTCATTATTTTCAGCCATTGTGTCTAGTCATTGAGTCCAGACTTAAAGGGTCACTTTGTGAAGAAACTTGAGATGACTCAGGCAACAAAAAGAGGGGCTAATTAATGTTGGTATAAGTGGACCCTCTTACTAGTTATTTGTTTTTATTTGTGTGTTGGTGATTGACTTGCTGGATACTACTTGACATTAGACACAAAATATCATTTACATTACAAATGAAATATCCACATTGCATGGTCTTGGTTTATTCCATACTATGGTCTTGATTTATTTCAAACTGTATGGTCTTGGTTTTTCACTGCCTGTCTTGTTTTATTTCAAACATCAGATTTGCTTGAAATCATCAAATTAAAAATAAATTACACACAAAGTCGTTTAAATATTGATAATTGGTCTTCTGGTTGTAAACACATACGTATATGATGTTAATTTTGCTTATTTGTATAGAGAAGATGTTTGTAACCTTACTTTTTGGTCTTATAGACTTAGTGTCTCTGATTTCACACAATGTGATTAAGACTGAATGATTGCTACATATATTATACTTGCTTGTTAATTAATTAAGACTATAAATGTCTAAAAAGTAAAGGATGGTGTCTCAGACTACACAGTATTGTATACATTCAAAATGCTGTGCCAAAGACTGAACTTCTACAGTTTGTCATGTCTAGTATTAATCTGAAGAATGTCTTAAGTCTAAAACATAAACAATGTATAAAACTCAACCTACACTTTTAAATGTGTATTGGACCAAGCTGACTACATTTTCTACTCGTACAGAGCCTTGAGGCAGAACTCAGGAAGCGCCACATGGAAGAGGTCCAGGCTCAGCTGTCTGCACATAAAGCTGCAATGAACCAGAAGGACCAGCTCGCCAAACAGGAAATGCAAACGTCTCTGGACAGTCTCAAAGACAAACATGTGCAAGAACTAGGTAATATATCAACAATTAACTAACAAGTAATAAAGTTAATCCATTTAACAAATGACTATCATTTTCTGACATGTTGTCTGAATAGGAAATAAAGTAAATATGTGTAATGTGAATGCAAGAGTAATTTCTTATGTTACATACATTTGTCTTTTACTATATGAATTACCTTAGTTTTAGAAATTACACTACATCATCAACTAAAGTCTTTACCATTTATATAGACTGACCTGACTTGAGAGCATCAATGTATTCCAGTTAGTAATGAGAAGACAGGTTGATAATTGAACCCAAGTAGTTTAAACATTATTCTAAAATACTAGCTCATATATTCAGCTTTTTAGATTTTTTTTGCACAAGAGTTAAGACTGGTGGGTTGGCAAGTTTGTTTTTCTACAGACTTGATATTAAAGCAGACTATATTAAAGCAGGCTTGTGTTTTTTCATTCAACATTTATCAGAACTTAAGAAGCTGTAGTTAGAATTTCAGTTTTTAATTAGAGGTTTTAATTTCAGAACGTTTCCAAGCTCAGTTGGAGCAGGAGAAACTTTTAGAGTTGAAGAGTTTAAAAGAAGTTCATCAGAATGAGCTAACTGCTGCCAGGATGGAGCTGGACAGAGCTGTGGAGATCTCCAAACAAAAGGTCAGTTTGCTTAGAATGGACAGTTCAAGTAGGTATTGACTGAATACTTGGCCAGTGTCTTCTTAATACTTGTCATTTACATCACCTAATAGTAGAATCGCAAGTTGCTTGTTAAAGGTATCATTAGCCATGTCACTTTATTCAATGGGTCTATGACACTAATTAGCTCTTTAATAATTTTATATAAGTTTACAGGCAGACCTTCAAGAATTTTTCCTCAGATGTACTGTTTGGAAGGTCTTTCTGTGAAAACTAATTATTAAAAGCCATCTTTACTTTTTTAAATTTTGAAGTGAAAAAGACAGTGAAACATGCCCTACAGAGAAAAAATTATTTTTCTACCAGTAAACATCTTAAATTCTAATAATCTAATAAAATAATATGGTGCATAATGTGTACAATAGAATTCCCAGCCCTTAGTATATTTCAAGAGATTTACTTTTGAAACTTGTTTACATTGCATATTAAAATAGTAATGTTAAAAAAGTTGTATTTTAATGGATTTTTTTTACATAAATAATTAATTTTAATTTCCACAAAAATTTCATTTAAAAACTTTTTTTTTAATACCACTGAAAGGTCTGAATTAATTTTGTTTCTTTTCATTTGTGTTCCCACATCCTATTGCAATATCAATTCAGTCCCCTGTCAGTCTATTTTTATATTTAATTTTATGTGAATGTTATTGTTATCAGTTACTCAAAGTAAACACCAGACCAGAAATGTTCTGCTACATAGTGCTTCTCCCACACACAGGACAATGTGGCAGAAAACAACTCTCTCTGTACTTGCTCACACAAACCTGGCCAGTGTTATCACGTCTGCAGGAAGTCATATACTGGCCAGATTGTCTTACTCAGACACACTTAAGCTTTTCTTTATTAAAGGAATATATTCATCTGTTCCCCCCTCTCCGCCCTCTCCACTTAATTACATCAATTTAATGTATGAGAATATTTGTAGGAAAGTAAAGTGTATATTATTTGACATCAATTTGAATAATGATTTATTTGTCACAACTTTCTTACATCTTAATGACTCTTCTCTCACAACATAAGATCAAAAAGATTTTGTTAGCTCCTAAAAGATAAACAATTTGAATTGGTAGGGTGGAATGTATAACAGACACTTGATTACAATAATTGAACATTATTTTAGTCAAGTTTATGTTTGTTGAAATAATATCCAAATGACCCTCTGACCCCCACCTCCAGCCCAATTCTGAATGTCAGCCTGTAATGGTTATATTTTGTTTAAATTGCTTTTGTAAAGCACATCTGTCATTTTAAGAAACAATTTTGGGAAATTGATGCTCTGAGCAATATTCAAATCCAAACTTTCTTTTGGACATGTTGGGGGGGGGGGAAGGAGTATTTGAATAAAGTTTCAATTCTGCTATTAATACAACTCAGCTTGTGTTGGCATACAAACTCAACCCCAGTAGATATCTTAGAGGCTTATACCACTCAGCCACACATCCTACCTCATCTTAGATTCATTGGAAATGTTCACAATGTACTTTCATTCATGCTGGTGAACATTCTGTAGTATGCATTGAGTTTTAAATAGGGTAAATAACCTTTGGAATTATTATATATCATTTTAGATTTTCATTGACATATGTATTATGAAATCCTGAAAAATTGGTTGATAAGGTAACTTTAAAACTGGTTGGTAATGCATCTTTATAACTTGGTGATCATTTATCTTTAGAGTTGTTTGATCATTCTGCTTTATGTTTTTAGGAGAAAGATCACCAGCTCCAATCAGAAGAGCTCAAGACAGAGATTGGCTACAGAGAGCAGCACATCAAAAACCTTCAGGATCAGTTGATGAAGGTCCAGGAGCAGACGACAAAGCTGAAACAAGAAATAGACGGCAAGCTGATGGAGATCAAACAAGTCCAGAAACAAGCAGCACTTCAGTTGAGGTCAGCTCTAAATGTCTCTCGACATTTCTTTTAACTTTGCTGAAAAGTTTGTCATCATAAAGAGCAATGTTTCTCCCCAAACTTAGGTTTAATATTTAAGAGCTGTCATGGAGAAAAATAGAATTATTCCTCTTGAAAAATATTAAATGTGTTTGATTTATTTGTACAATACATTTTGAAAAAAGCTTTTGTAATCAATCTGTAGTTTTTCCTACATCAAAAGAAGGTATTGACTTCTTGGAGTATTTAAAGGTTAATATTTTATCATTATAATTTTGTTCTTCCTTCAAAAATGTTTTAAAAAGTTTATAATGTAAAAAAAAAATATTGCTTGTTCAACTGCCAGGTTACAGGAAGATAAGCTTAAAGGTCAGCACCAGGTGCAAGTGGATAACCTGACCGCAGACCATTTGAGAGAACAGCAAGAAATGTTGACCCAGTTTAATTCAGCCCAGTCAATGATGAAAGATAAAATCTCTCTCTTACAGATTGAGTAAGCTCAAGACTCCTTAGATATTCATTGACTATCACAGTTCATTATCAAATAACACTCTTCATGTGTTCTACTAGATTCCAGTGTTCCATATTTGTATTTCTCAGACTGGAAGAAGCCAATGATCGTTACACACGCCGTGAATCCAGACCTGAAGATTTAGAGCTCATTGATTCACTCAGGTGTGAAGTTTCTGAACGTGAGATTCGAATCAAAGATTTGATTGTAAGTTCTTTTGACTTTTTAAACCATTTATTGCTGTGTGAATAGATTAGGGAGAATTATTTCACAATGTACAGACTTTCCTTCAGAATGGAAGATTATAACTTGTACATGTTTCCATGTATTAAATTATTTCTTAATGTAAACTGAACATTTAAATTCTATGAAGTCATAGTTTTCAGGCAAATGTTCCTTAGTCTAATGGCGATTTGGGGAAAAGAAAGATTTTTTATCTGAACTTGTCCTAGCCTTGAAAAAAGTGATGTGCTCTTCAAACCTTCATTTTACTTTTCATCTATTATAGAGAACATTCAATTTATTGTTGCATTAAGAGCATATCAAAAATTTTTGAGTATATCTAGCAGTGTAGCCATCACAACCAGTGTGAGTGTGGCCATTTATCATTAACTGAATTTTTTTTCAATCTGTATTCCCAAAGGAAGAGAAAAGGTTTTACCAGCTGGAACTTGTCAATCGAGAGACCAATTTTAACAAAGTCTTCAATGCCACACCCAATGTTGGTGTCTTGAACCCATTTCAAAAAGTAAGTCACATATTTATCTCTCTACACCATAACTTACTTCATATATTTTGAGCTTTGTATTTTCGACATTATTTGTTGCATCTGGTTGTTAGTTGTAAGATTGTCACTTATTATGAATCAACATTTCCTTGCTATGGACTGTACGCTGTACAGCTTTCATACTTTTATTATTATTGTTTGTGTTTGCAGCCCAAGAAGAAAGTGGAGAAAGCCTTTGGTAGTGGCATCAGCGCAACTCAACGTTTGGACCCTTTGCCTGGCTCACCACTGCATGATGGACAGTTGAACCCAGCCAAACCCCTCCCACCTCCTACCACCTTCACCAAGAAATTTCTGAGATAATTTTTTTTTTACTTTTTTAAAATTCAGTTTATTGATGCAAGTGGGAAGTATTATATCATTATGTAGACCTGAACTGAAAATAGTCAAGTCTAGATAGTCAAGTCTAGATAGTCAAGTCTACTTTTTGTTTTCTTGTGGGATTGAAAATGTTCACAAACATTGCAGCTATTTGACTGTAACTGTTACAAGTCTTATACTAATAAGCTGTGTTGTGATATACAAATCATGATAATGTAAATTATTCTGTGACCTGATACTTTTTTTTTATCAACCTTTAATGTATGCAATTACCAAGTTACTGTGATGTTGTACAGTTATATCCTCTACTGCTGACTTGACATTATACTCTCCTGTCCAGTATACATTTTACTTAGTAACCAATGACAAGTACAGTCCTATGCATGTCTTTATATTGACTGTCTAAATATTACTGCATGTTGAGTTAGTAATAATAAAACATTACTGAAACAAATATGTTTTTGTTTTTTTTAAACTTACTTTGATGTTACATGTTTTTATAAAACTTGTGGGAAACGTGGCCGAGAAGCTAAATAGGCTTGAACTTGGCTTGGCTTGGCTACCTAGTAAGGGAGCTCGAGGTTTGACACCCGAGGGCCTAAAGGCAGCACAGAATTCCTTCTCCTAGATTACCCCCACACACACACACACTGGTCCACAAACGAGATTGAACCACAGTGCTCTGAGCTGGCTATAAGCATGAAAGCAGTGCTATATAAAAACTATTATTTAATTCAATTTTAAACTTAATATTTGGGTGTCACCCCAAACATTTTCTGTTTTTGCCATTTGGGTTTCTGGTTTCAGTTAAATTCACCTGCATATATTTAGAACATTTTCACCAGCAAACATTTCCTAATTCAACCGCGAGTATTAGGCAATGAACCAAACAGATTCAGAAGGTAAGTTACTGCCTTACTGGCGACCCATATCTCAGCAATTGTGACTTAGTGTGTAAAAGAATTAAGTCTCGATGATTGATTTAAATTAGATTCCTGGTGCTAGCCTAGTGGTAGACTTTAAGTCCTCTAATTGTCTGCTGGCGACATTCCAAACATGTCCAGGCATGACATTAAGAGGAGTATTTAAGAAAAATTGTCAGAGTTGCCAATTTATTTATTAAAGGGTGGTCTGTGAATCATCATTTATGATCACTGGTCAGTCGTGTGTAGAACTGGATAGCTGATTTGAAGAAAAAAAGATGAAGGCCTCCTCACTTATTTTTATTCCCTCTAAAGAGAAGCTTGTCAGATCTACCAACTAGGTATAAGATCCTTTATCTGCGGGGATAATTTGCTGTTACCCTAAATGATCAACCCGAACTATTGACCTGTTTTATACTTTTAAAAAAATGTGAATATTTTGACTTTACACCAAAACTGATTTTGTTGCGCATGATACTTTTTTTTTGTCTAACCTTCTCGTTATGTTCATCTCTAAATATTGGAGTCTGTCACGTGACTGACATGGCGATTCTGATGATGCACTGAATAGTTTCAATCAGACATTCAAATCGACTCCATTATCTTCTAAACTTTTTTTGTTGTTGTTTAGTAGACCAAAAAAAAATTAGAGAAAAAAAGCGAAGCCATCTTGAAAAATTTGAATATGATATTTGTTTGATTCTGTTTTATGTTCTTGTATTCCGTTGACGACAGGCATATTTACTGCGTAAGAAATGCATTCTTTCACTAGTCAAACCTGCCCGATGAAACCAGTGGTCGTGTCCTGCTCTCTTCCCCCACCCAGCTCTCGTACCCTGGCCAGCCTGTCCATTAAGTCTCCACTTCTGGTCTCACTCTGGCTTGCCCTCTCTTGCAGTTCAGAAAAAAATAATTGATTTCGCTCTTCAATTTAAGCAGTTAAGTTCCAATGTTGACATAAGAGAAAGAGCCACACGCCCAAGTGTCTGTCTTGATGCACTGGACGGAACTAGAACAAATCACAAGTCACAGAAAGTGAAACAAACAAAAAATTGTTCCATTTTGTGTTCTTCACGTTCGATACTTCGATCTAGTTTGTGCGCCAAGCGAATGCGTCAGGTGACACTAGATTGCCAGATTTTGTGCTGAGCAGATTGGAGTAGATTGGAACTAAACACCGGCGTGATGACTATACATCTTGTCACTATCATCTGTCTTCTCAGTCTGTTGGTGGAGATAAAGCCAGTGGGTAAGAACACACACACAAAAAGATTTAAAATATATAATTTTCTTTTTATTTCAGTAACTTTTAGAATTATTGTCACGACTTTCTAATTTTTGTTTTTTAGCGGCTGCGGTTGGGAAAAGCCACTTTTTGTGTGTGTATTATTATTTCGATGTCTCAGTCATAATTAAAATCTTAAAAAGTTCTATAAAAAAAATCATTCTCTTTATCGTGTTAAAAATATATAATTGAAAACAAAAATGTTTATCTTTCGAAAGCGAGCTTTTTTATTTCTGAAAATTAAGTATGTTTGGAATTTCGAATTTCGTGATTTTTAGGTCGTCCTTGTGGTTAAATACGTACATGACATTAGATGGACAGTAAAGACTTTGGGTCGTTGTGCTGGCCACATGTCACCCTCATAAGCAGTCGGCGATAGAAACAGATGACCTTTAAACCATCTGCCCTTGAGATCGCAAGATCTGAAAGTGGTACTTTATAATTTTTTTTTAGTTGTAATGGATTATAAAATATTTAATTTCACTTTTGTCTCAAGCTTGCTTGAAATAGTTGCATAGGCAACATCCCTGGATTGTGTTTTCTTGTTTTTTTTTTTTTTTTTTTTTAAAAGAAGTTTACATGTTACCGGTAAAGTGCGAAATAATTCTATGTTTCCTGATTGTCCTAGTCAAATAGAACTCCTTATTGTACTTCTGTTGACCATGATTTCTTTTTTCTAAAGTAGCCGCATTAATGACTTGTCCGCCGGAGATCTACTCAAGCTTTCTTTTTTTCTTCTGCGCCATTCTTCAACAAAGGCTTTTCATTGGGTCTCAAATATGTTTTTCGCGGCCTTTGTGAGAACTCTCCAACTTTCTTTCAGAGGACTGCCAGCTACTTCCCTCTATGCCAGTGAGGGGAGGAATGTCGGCTGAGATCTTTATAGCGCTTACGGGCTCACCTCCAAGCTCGCCAAAGAAGCTTGCCTTTGACCTGCCATCGTCTCCCATTCGGGAGTCAGTGTCATACCCATCGCAGCTATCGAATGGTAATTAGTGCTTCTATACTGTCCACTCCGGCCTCCAACAGAACATAGTTATTTGTAATGTAGTCTTGCCAGCGTTTGCCCATTGAGAGTATGGTGAATAGGTCCCTTCACTTTAATATTTTGTTAATAATGAAAAAACGTTCTAACAGTTAACATAATAACCATTTTTTTTTAAATTTATAAAAATTGATATATCAATATAACATAAAATTTTTGAGTGCAAATAATAATATTTTAATACCCACTGTACAATGACTTCGCTAGATGTATTCTAGAATGAGACTCTATAAATCTAAAAATAACAAACTTGATTTCCCAGGTCGAGTCATTCATTTATAAAACATCCTTGACAAATGTCAATCTTATGACTTAATTTACGTTACATCGACATACATCATAGAACTGGCGAATGTAGCTAGCTGACGATTCTTTTCCATTAGTTTTTTCTAAATCGACGTCGTATATTTCTATATATACCTTTAATTCTCTGATTTAAAACTTCTGAGTAGCGATTTATCTGTCTCATTCAAAAGCCTATTGCTACCAAATAATTTAAAATAAAATCTTAGTAGATTCGATATACGGGAATTTAAAATTCCGGATAGGACTCACAGGAGGGCTACCAAGTGCAATCAAGTTATAGTCTTAATCCTGTCCACAGTTCACCGAAAACTTCGTTACATTTGTGACCAAACAATTTCCAATCAAATAAAGGTTCCAGCCGCAGAACACTATTCTATTATGTATTAGTCATGAGCTTAATAAATGGCTCCATCTTCAAAAAGAAAAGACTTATCAAATCCGATAAGAAAGCAGCAAGCATTTCCACAGTTCCTTCAAGAGAATGAATGTTAGTGCCATCATATATGCAATATTTCTCTATTTGACTAGCTTCATATATGCATAAGTCAAATCAAATCTGTTATCCGATCTTATCGGAGTGAAAGGAAACATATTTAATAGCCTCGTTGAATAATTTGAAGACTAATCTCTACATAATGCTAACTTTTGTGTTATTTGTGTGAGTTGGACTTACTGTGAGATTCAAATCCCCCCTCCTCTTTCATTCGGGCCTTAGTGCACTGAGCTATATAAATGTAATTTAAAATTTTAAAAAATCTCATTTGCCGAGTGAGAAATTTAATCATATTACTAATTCTGACTTTTGATTGAAGCAGTGGCATGGCTAGGAGGGGAAGGGGGGGGGGGAGTCAAAATTCGAAATCACCATCTCTGGCCCCACATTATTACTGCCATGCAATCACGTTATTATATAAGTTAGTGACCCAGTTGATTGTAATTCACACAGATTAACTCTTTCCATGCGGGGTTACAGATTAACTCTTTCCATGCGGGGTTACGCTCAGGGTTCAACGTCGTATATAGGATTTGTTTCATTACTATTATAGTTAATTTTTGTTTATCTTCAAGTACTAGTATCTGTTTTAGTTCATCACTTGGATGTTGAGAATTTTGAAATAAAAGAGTCATTCCTTGTTAACTTTGAAATTGTGAAGCCAGATGTGCAGCAATGATCTGCAGCATTATAAAGAATTTGTTCTGAATACTCAAACTTATCAAACTTATGATAACGCAGCTTCAGCGAGAGGCTATCGGTCATTCCTTAGGAAACGACTCAGACAAATTCCAAAGGCAACATTTCTGAATTGTGATAATTCATATTCGCATGGCTTTAATATCAATAGAGTCCAATTCGACAGAATTGATCTAGATCAGGGGTTCTCAACCTATGGGTCGCTACCCCGTTGGAGGTCGAATTACAATTTGTCATGGGTCGCTTTAAACCATCAATTTTTGTTTTTGCCTATTCTAACATGTAAAACTTGGCACATACAAAGTTGTTTTGTGTTTTTTTTTTCAATGGAATTTACTATTTTTGTTTTTCAAAGATAGATGTTGAAGACAACTGAATCAGAATTGATTTCAAAATTATTTTTTTTTAACATTTTAAGTAAATGCGCTCAATGCATAACATATTGCTACGCCTGGTCGTGAATAACGTGAACAGTCTGTTTTAATCGTCATTAATTAATGAGATTTAAGTGAAGTTAAAGACTTGACACTTGTCAAGTATGTAACCGTTGCTGTTTTTGCAATGAAAAATTAGTTGTTAATTCTGTATAGGTGATTCAAAATGTGTACGTTTTGAAAAAGGTTGAACAATGCATCCATAAATTTGATTTTAATACGTAAACTTAGTATAGAATATAATGGACAACATAGGCCTTGGATTAACTCCAAATGGTAGTAGAAAAGGAAAGCACAAACCTCCCGAAGTGCTCTGGTAAGAAACTCTTATTGAAGTAGTGCCTCAGAGATCCCATGGGGTTCAAGTGATCCTTCAGTTGTCTCCCCGCAGCTCTTGTACACTCTTGTAAGACATGCACCACTGTTTCCTCTGTTTCCCCCATTAGTTTAAGCAGGAATTGAACAAACTTCGGTATATCAACTGTAGCGAAGTTTTTTAAGTCGAATATATCAGTGACTTCAAAATACAACCCAAAGACCAGATCCGGCCCTAGACATAGTTTTATCCGGCACGCCCGAACATCGGACCAAAATGATAATCACACAAAAAAGGTTGAACCAAGGCATCATTAAATATCATGTTTTGGTTGGTATCAACGCATTAAATATATGTACATTAATGAACAGGGAGATTCGAAGAAAACAAAAAGTAGACTCTTCCTAAACTTCGAATAAAAAAGTGGAAAAGTCTGGTTGGATGTCCTATTGGACTTGCAGCAAGAGTTTTCTGAAAAATTGTCTTTTTATTTTTTATTTTTGTGGATATGGCCCGCGACATGAATGTCGGAAATTAAAATGGCTCGTGGGCCAACTAGCTTGTACTTCACTGGAATATATGAAATCGAAATAACTATAATGTTATTTTGATATATAGGATCCGAACTTTATCGTCATGGATACCCAATATTTTGGAAGACACGTTATGCATATAAATGCTGGCGATTGAAAGATGAGTTTTTCATTTGCAATCCCTTACGATAAAGCTCCTTCTACCTTAGTGCTATTAGAGCATGGAATGGATTGCCAGAGCTAGCCAAAAGCCAGTGACTTGGCAGAATTTAGGTCATTGATTGATATGCATGACTGAATGCATGACGCGTAGTACGTAATCATCTTCATTCTTGAAGTAACGTCTGTATTGTATAAGATAAGATAAGAGTGTGAAAATATCTTTCATGATTATGACATGTGTCGAATGTACTTATTATTTCAATGTTTAAACAATTCAGTTTACATATTTTATGTTCATATATATTTAAACAATGTCTAAAACAAGTTGATACACGATCATTTACCCCTGTGCCTCAACGTACGCTTGTTTATCTTTATGTACATTAATTATATAACTAAATAAAAACAACCCGCAATATCACATGTCCTCATCTCTCACGTGACTTAGGTCTTTATGCTAAACATAAATTTGCAAAGTTTTTATGAACATTGTAAGCTTATTTTATTACATTTTTTTCTTAAAAATAATAGAACTTCGTTATTTAACATTTGTTATTTTGTAATTTTTAAAAATAAATATTTTTATTTATTTATTTGTTGTGTATATACCACAATAAATCACACCAATTGTTCTATTACATCAGGGATCGGCAACCTTTTGAGTCGAAAGAGTCAGACATTACAATTTACACATTTTTAAAGTCTTAAAGCGCCGCACTTTTTCCTTTAGTAACAAATAGTACTTGAACAATTTTTTTTACTAAAAAAATCCGTTTATTGAAATATAAGTAGTGTTTGTCACAACAAATAAAATTATATATATATATATATATATATATATATATATATATATATAATGTGGCGTTATTAAATAATTATTTTTTATTTCAAAAACAATTAAAGAAGTTAAACATTTTCTTAAACATTAAGTTGAACTTATATAACAAACAATTAAACAAACTAAACGTTAGCTTCGCATGGTTTTAGAAAGTTAGATACATTTGGCTCATAACTTGTTGTTTTTAGTTTCAAACACGACTCTAAACATTCAATTGTTAGTTGGCTTTTTACTTTGCTTTTAATTATCTTCATGAAAAAAAAAACGCTTTCTCGCACGAATATGTCGATCCGAAGATAGTCAGCAATCCAAATGCCCTCACTGTAGCAATCTGGAAGATTATTCCATGAGCCGAATCAACTCGAGGCATTTCTTTGAAAACTGTCCACGTTTGTTGCGTTACGTTCATACATTTCTGGAGCTCTAACTTTTCTAACTTGATTTTTTAACTCTGTGAATTTTCCATTCCATAAAGCTAGAAATTTCGTATCAATTCCAAATGGATCAATTTGGATTTCGTAACTTTGTGTTGAAAGGATTTACTAGGAATGGTAAAATGGTTTCGTTGGTTTTGAACTGCTTAAATCTGTCAAAAAAATTATCTTTTTTTTTAACTGTGCTCAAGTAATTCGTGTCAACAGTAGCTCTGATTTTATTGCGCTACTGCTTTAGACATTGAAAATGAAGTGACTTAACTCTCAATATCTTCTGCGAAAAGAATTCATTTTTCTTCTAAACAAACCAATTATTGTACAAAAACTTAGGATGGGTTTCTCTTTCCTTGCTGTTTTAATTTCAGCTAATTTAATTTCTATTTAATATCTACTATAAAATAAACTCTTTGCAAATATTTATCGTTTTCTAATACAGGGAGATTAATGCCTTTATCATTAATGGAATGTATTCATTTCATTCAAGCACAAAGCAAACCGTCTCAACACCTAACCTTTGGCAAGCTATCGCACTTTATTAGGAAGAAGGAGCTCAGAATACTGAGTCTCCATTTTGTTTAAGAATTTTTTTAATTAGACGATGGTAGATTGCTTTGGACAAGATGCTTATACAATCGTGATTGCCGAATTCATTACCTCAATTATTTTGGTTCGAATCGTTTTGGGTACATAGTGCTTTTTGGGTGTATTATTAAGTGAAACGTAAGAATTTCATGGTTTATTTTGCAATGAAGAATCGTTGTTACCCTTTAGTTTTTCCAGTCATATTTCTGGCTCCATCAGTTGCTATTTAAATGATTTTATTTAAATTGATCTTATTGTTTTCAATGTATTATTGTACGATAAACACTATATCATTCCCTCCAGTTTGTTCCGAGGTAGAAATCCTTTTATTTTATTCTTTTCGACCATAAGAAGACATATAACTGACTAAATGAGCAACTTGTGCCGTGTCTTTGATTTTTTTTTCAAGATTTTTTGGGTTGTTTTTGAAATCGCGAAACAGTTCTTCAGATGCACATCGGAAGCAGTCTTTGACATACTCACCATCTATAAATGGTTTGCCTTTTTGTGCAATTTCTAGTGGTACCACAAAGCTTGCCCGATTAGCATTACTTGTAGATTGCATATAGGATTCAGAGATAATCGCTTTTAACTCATTTACTTGAAACAACAAAATTTACGTCACAGCCAAAGCACGCAGTCGAAAGCGAATTGAAACCTACATAGAAACATTCGACGATGGCGTCCATTCGAGAGCTTCTGACGGACTGGTAATATAGTCGACGCGTGTATTGGGGGAGGGGTGTGGTGAAAAGAGAGTACAAGTAGCTGAGAGATAGAATTTGTGTGTAACCCTCTTTAAACTATTCAGAACTACTTTAAAAATGTTTCGATAAAATTAATAATATTTGCGTGTAGAACTAAAGAGCCGCAGCTTCACACCTAAAGAGCCGCATGCGGCTCACGAGCCGCAGGTTGCCGACCCCTGTATTACATAGAGTTTATTATCTTACTTTGATAACAACTGGTGATTATAAATTATATTATTGTTATTATTTTGCTCTAGTAATAACTAGTAAGCAAAATTATTGTGCTATTTCACTGTGGTAAATTTTAAAAATTTGTTATTATTTTACTTGAATAATTAATTTTACTTTCATCTTTTTTTTTTCAGTCTCGCAGTATCATCCCCTATTGATGCGTGCCCAGAAATCCCGACTCTATGCCACCCCCATCAAACTTGGCACCATCTTGAGGAAGAACCACACCAAGCCACCATTCTGGTACCAGCAGAGCTTACACCTGCTCCCTCACGTGACTATTGACTACCACGTGAGGAAAGGTCGCAGCCATTTGCCGGAGACGGAGGCTCAGAGCAACGACTTTGATTTCTAGAGAAATATGATTCATGAATCTGGTTCATCGATGAATCAGCGTGTGGAGATTCACGAAAAAAATCTTCAAAATGTTCCGGAAGAAAAGAAAAAGAACTGTTTTATTTCTGCTAACAACATTGTGCCAGTTTTTATTTCCAAAATAACATTTTATGAAATCAACGTAAAGAATGCGTTCAAAAATTTGGTGTGAATAAGAACAAACAACGAAAACTAATTGGAAAATACAACACTTTAAAAACACAGATGGAATAATTATGAACACTTAGATTTGTTAAATTATTGGCTTTAATCTCTTTCGTTAATTTGTAAAACCGAAAAATAAAATAAAAACAAACATGAAGTTATTTTGTACTACGTTTTCTAGTTCAACGTATCTTTTAATTCTAATACTGTGACAGGCCGAGATCTTGTAGTTGTGTGATGGTTGTCTGATTTCGACAGATTACTCAGAAGATGTTTGAGTTTCTTGAACGGGTATATTGAATGCCTTTGTCTTATTTCTTATATAATACAGACGTTACTTAAACAAGATTACAAAGAGAGTTTGTGTAATACACAAACTCAGAGGCGGCCCCCGTCGGAGTCGGATCCCTGTCAGATCCGCCTATTCGCAAGATGTTTCGGATGTTCCTTCTAAGTCCCTGGCTCAATTCCTGTATGCTCCCATCTTTAAACTATCGCAATATTTCTGAAAGAACAGTAAAGGTTAAATCTTATTTTCAAAAGCCTTTAGTGTTTTTTTCTGACCGTGACGGACAGACCAACCAACAGACAAAACGCACAAAAATATGCTTGTTTTATTCTAATGGGGGCACTAAATAATTTTTTTTTTTAAATCTGATTTTTTTAAAAATTTAAGAAATTAGTTTAGAATTATGTCATTTCCGGGCTTAGCGCTAGTACACGAAAGCCGCTGCTAAAAGTTCATTTTAAAAAATGTGCATGATATCTACATATCAAAAGCATTTCTTATAGCAACATTTCCTCCCTTACATTTACGTAATTGTTTTAGAATTGGTGTTTTGTTATTAAAAAATCGCTTGCATAATTAATTTTATAAATTAAACGGTTTGCTTTTAGAAAACTAAAAGTAGCCGTT
>JADKLZ010026976.1:0-25606 GCA_021533235.1 Biomphalaria straminea | reverse complement strand
TTGATTAACGTACAAATGTTGTATTGTACGGCACCAATCATGTTGATGTCAGAGGAACATGAACCAAAATGATGCAGAAAAGATGCGCTGCGTTACACACATGAGATGTCAAGAACACGGCTAGCTTAAGACAGCATGTCGCCGAACAAAAAAAGCCTTGTGTTCTTATAGAAACAAAAATTAATGTGAAAATTACAAGACAATAGATTACAATAAAATCCATCAAAGAATAGTGAGAGTTCTAACAAAGAAAATACTTTTTTTTTTCAATATTTTTATTTATTTTCTACATTTTTTACCGATGTTTTGGCGGGCCGGTCGGAACCACGTCGCGGGCCGAATTTGGCCCGCGGGCCGTAGTTTGGTTATCACTGGTCTAGTTCATCTTGTCGGCAGGTGCAAGGCATTGCATCAATGTCTTTGACCTTTTCAAATGTTTTAGTGCAGGATATAAATCTTTTTGAAACATCTCCGCCTGTTTGTCTTTGTTAGTGTGTATACTTTTCCTTGTTTTTGTATATGTATTCGTCTCTATTAATTGTACCTGTGGGTACTTGTTTTATTGAGGAAAAAAATCGTCCGCATTTTTTTTGTATATTCTTGTTAGTGTATCCTCTGTTCAATGTTTTAGAATATGTACACTTTTTGTTTTCTTTACAAAACGACCTTCCAGGTAAACATTTATCGAGATATATTGCACAAACACGACGATATGAAATGCTAGAGTTAGCTGTGTCCAAAACTAGTCTTTGCATCTAAGTTGTGAATCGATTGTAGGAGACATGCCAATAAGCCTGATCGTTTTTACTTTGTCTGCCTCTGAAAAACAAATCTGTTTTTAAAACTTGAAATAATTGGACTATAAATCTGGCATGGAGATGGCTATATATAAAAACTTATTAAGAAGTAATCTATCAAGCAACTATAGTTCTAACATACATATTGTGAACAATCACGAGATGGAATACACTGGTTATGTAGACAAATAAAACTTGTCAGAAACACATTCAGGACAGTGAGACACACCCTCTAAAACTACCATGCGCAAATATACCTCAAAATCCACACCAGTCGCCTCAGAATAGTTTTCGAAAACTAATCTTAAGTATGACGAGTGACCTTTATCTAGACTCTTGATCTAAAAACTTGATTTTTAGAGCCATGAACAAAGTTTAATATACTTTTTTTTTAGATTTTGATTTGTTCCTTGTTCTTAGTGATTTGAATGCATTGCTCTCTATCTCTGTCCCCTCCCCTTCCTTTTCTCTAACTCCCCCCCCCCCAAACCACTTTCATTCACTAAACTCTTGATTTCATTTCCTGGACTTCCTCTTCTTACAACCTTCAACAGGTGTGCGCGTCACGGTAAAGAGACCATCTCACTGAATATAGTCTGTTGTGTACTAAGTTGACCTTTCATCTGATTGGATCGAAGTAGGTAGAACTACATACTTTGGTGGTTTCCTGTAGTTTATAGGTAACCAGAGACGTGGTGCTCAAATTATACACTGGTACTCTTACCATGGGCAGCTTGTAAGCCCTGTTCTTTATAAGCTGTAGCGTAACAGTTCGAAACTTTTTAGATTGTTTATACAGTCGGCTTCATAGATTAAAATAGGTGAATGGAAGGAAACAAAATTAGACATCGGTCAATATGACGAACTCAGTAAATAATAGACTTTAGACAAAGGGAGTTGATTGCAAATTTCATGCGTAGTAATGCAAATACTCTCTTGTGAAATGAAATATTTCCATCACACTCCACATCTCGTCAAATATTTAGATCGTGGTTGTGACATTATACTATTGCATGTCCAAAGATCAATATTTTCATTGCAGTAAAGTTTATTAGGAAATTTGGGTCAACACAATGAATTGAAATTTAAAAAAAAAAACTTTGAGGAAATTTACATCATTAAATCTAAATAACAGTTGACCTACTAAATAAAATAGTGCACAAAAGAAGATTTTTAAAATAAATATCAGTAAATATTTGTCGAGGTCTTTTACCATTTATTCCTATCTTTTAAAAAAGTCAATTACAGACACCAACATGAAATATTTTGAACCACTTTCTAAAATAAAGACACATCAGAAATTAACATCCATCAAAAGAATCTTAAACAAATATTTGTACATAGGCTGATTTACTATTTTATTCCCCATACTTTTTTTTTAGTTCTTTTTATTTTGGACCTTTGTGTAAAGCTCGCCTATTTCTTTCACTATCCACATCACAGTGCTTGCATTTACAGGCTTTTATACATTTTCGTGCTGAGAAACAATTAAACTAGATTTTAAATCAGTCTAAAGCTTATCTAAGTATATTACACAGGTGATGATTTTTAGGGGTCAGTTTTTACACCTCATTATCCTTTGGCCAAAGGGTATCAGCATTTCTAGTATGCTGCAAATCTCTCCAAGACCTAATTGGTTGCTTTATGTTACTGGCGTTAACGATGGGTTAGGTGAAAGTTAGTTTCAACATTTCTTAAGAAATGAATAACTAACAAACTCAATTAACAAACAGTGACTGTGATTCTGACTAGAGTATTGGGTATTTAGCACAATGTTTTTAACATTGCAACGAGGAAGTAAGAATCACCTTCAATAACTTTTCTATGTATAAATATTTTTACTTTGCTTAAATTACGCTATTGGCTATTGATTACCTCAAGGGCTTCCATTCCTAATGTTTACAAACCTTATATCAACTCACTCTGTCTGGTACAGATCTTTTACACTCTATTTCTCCCATTTTCCAAGTTGTAACTTTGCACTATTTATTATTCATTGTCGATGAAAATACATAAGTCAATTTTTTAAAAAAATAATCCATTTGGTAATAATTAGGGGACTTTATTGCAGTACTGAGATGTTTTGCACTAATTTTGCGGTTCTTTATTTTAATAAGGATTTTGTATATTCTACTTGTTTTCTGAACTATTTGTTCATAGCCCAGTCACCTAGTTATGTCAGCCTCATTGCTAAATCTGTCTACCCTAAATCTATATATAACACTAGCGATCATAGTGCCTTGTATATGCTGCTGCTACCTTACCCCCCTTCCCTGCCCCCTCGCACACACACACTCCCGACCTAATTTCTTTGCCTTAGTGCATCAACTCCTCTCATGTTTACGACTGAAGTAAGTCACTAATCTACTACACTACTTAATCGACGTTTTTCTTTTTCTTTACTTTTGTACTTGGCCATGCCAGACATCACCTGGGACCCAGAGAAAGTGATGCCACGCCAGAAACTGATCGCTGCGCCTGCGCATGGAGTCACATTCATCGTGTCTTGTCTTACAGACGGGTTGATTTCATCTTTGAACTGCGTCTCTAGACAATTTTATTGTCTCCGTAATCGAAAGAGAAATCTCTTTGATGAGATTTAGTTATTCTACTTGATTTCTAACGTAATTCCGCTACTATCCCTAACCCTATAGTTTGCCCTGTTGAGGCATTGGAGAATCTGAGGCAAGATGAAATGCTAGTGCCCTCCGCCTTCGTTTCGATCGCCCTTCCCCCATCCCACACACACACATTTTAAAAAAAACAGAGAATGGGTCAGGGTTGGGTACTTTTGTAGAATTATAAGAAAAATAATTAAAATTTCAGTAAATGAAATTGTAAATACTACTAGGCGAACAAGGTATTTATATTATTAGTATTATTATATTAGGCTATAGGTTATTAGGTCTATATATATTATGTATACTTGTAGTCTATTCTTCTCATTCAAATAATAATACGTGTTTCCACTCAACTGCCACCTCCTCCCATCTTCTGTCAATCACTTGGAGTACGCTGATAGTTTAGATGTTGAGCAGAACTGCCGCTCGTTACTAGCCCCCTTCCCCTCCCAAAACAAAACCCCAATTCCATTTACAAAGAGACTGTATAACAAAATGACAGAGTTATTCTCTAGCTGATGATGTTGACATTTTCTCATCCATTCCTCATAGTAAGAGCACTTCCATTTTGTACTGTAGAATTTGTTTATTGCTTAAACATTTAAGCACGAGTTAAATCAAAAATATAAATACAATTTTTTGTATTCGTACCAGTTGCTTCTGAGTCTTGAAATATTTTAATCTCAATATATTAAAACCTGCATTTTGTTAAACAATTGTTGTTCCTATTTGTACAATGTCTTCACGCCAAACGAAAGATCTAAGCATATATAGATCTGATTTTAATATTTCGAGGATTTTATTCCAACCTTTAGACTTAATGGAAACTAAAAAAAAAAAAATAAACATATCAGAATTAATATTAAATTTTTCGATGACATTAAATAGCTTTAATACGAGTAATGAAAGTGCACTGAGGTCCTTATGAGAATGAGGTCCTTATGAGACTGAGGTCCTTATGAGACTGAGGTCCTTACGAGACTGAGGTCTTTATGAGACTGAGGTCCTTATGAGACTTTAATTTTTAATTCCGGAAACAACATTTACTCCCTTTTTTGTTGCTCCAAATCCCCCATGAATTTTCACAAAGAGCATTCCATGCTGGTTGAACTGATTTGAGCAGTAATGTTTGATTTTAATTAGAAGAACAATATTAAATTTTGTTAGAACTAGAGATCAAACTCAAGCCTCATGGTATATCCTCAGTAATTAGTCATTAGTAGTGACACCCTCACAGCAAAAGTTAGACCAAGCTCTTGACTTATAAACCCTTTAAAGTCTTGGAAACTTAGACCAAACAATTTCTTTTTAAATCAGACATCTCTTTAGCCTATTGGAGAAGTCTTCATGAAGTCTCACTCTTGCCAAGAATAAATAGAAACACACACACACAGACACGAACGTTACATATTCAAATGTTCATTTACAACCATAGACATAAATAAATATAGACTGGAAGTAATTTTATGTAACTTGAAAAAATGTATATCTATTGTATTCGGATTTCCGAAATCTGACAAGTTGCACGATCTTCAGTCTTAGAGATTAAACAAAAACTACTCTGCCTCCTTATTTACAAAATATATAGGTGTGTTTCATTGTGTATATTAAACACTAATAAAAATATTGTAATACTTATATAGGTTATGGCGGAAATAGATATAAATACTTAACTTTTATACTGCTCATGCTGTATAGTAAAGCGCACAAATTTGCAAATCAGAAATTTTCTTTCATAAAGCTCTCTTATTGGCCAGTCTATATTTATTTATGTCTATGTTTACAACATATTCTGATAACCTATGCTCGTTATTTTCTCTAAGGAGCTCTTCAATGAAATGTTAAACATGTTTTTTTCTCAGATCCTTGTACTTTCTGTAATTTCAAAAAGCTTTCAGGGCTAGTGATATCTATGCAATAGTTTTCTTCGGCCATATATAGGCTACTGTTCTATAGTGTATATGTCATCATGTCCATTGTTTCTCAAAATACATACAAATACACGTATATCGATGGCTCTTTTTATGCAGATTATTATGTATAAACAGGTATATAAATAAACATATGAAAAAAAAGTATTTAAATTTATAGAAAAGGTTTATCAGACATAAATTTATGCATTTAAAATGTAAAACTTTTCAGCGCATTTTAAAAGGTTTGCATGTTTTTTAGCGGCCCCCGTAAGGGGAAAAGCCGCTATTAGGTTTGTGCTCATGCTCATGTCCGTCTGTCCGTCTGTCACACTCAGGGCGCCAAAACTAGAAGAGATAAGAAAAATATTTTTTCACCATTAAATGCGGCTTGAAAAGTTTAGGTGCAATGGCTACTTTTAGTTTTCTAAAAGCAAACCGTTTAATTTATAAAATTAATTATGCAAGCGATTTTTTAATAACAAAACACCAATTCTGAAACAATTACGTAAATCTAAGGGAGGAAATGTTACTATAAGAAATGCTCTAGGCATGTAGATATCTCGTGCATTTTTTAAAAATGAATTTCTGTCTGTCTGTCCGTCTGTCACACTCAGGGCACCAAAACTAGAAGAGATACGAAAAATATTTTTTCACCATTAAATGCGGCATGAAAAGTTTAGGTGCAATGGCTACTTTTAGTTTTTTAAAAGCAAACCGTTTAATTTATAAAAATTATTATGCAAGCGAATTTTTAATAATAAAACACCAATTGCTTTTTCCCCTTACGGGGGCCGCTAAAAATTGAAAAAAAAAACCCTCTAATCACAAAGATTTATTGTTGTTGATGTATTACAAATTTAATTACATGATTGATCCGAATTGATTGACACAATTACACTTTGTATAAGCTTTGTTTTGTTTCCTCCTGAGTTTTTCATATGTTTACCGTTACTACCTCCATTATCTTCATTCCATCTCATTGATAAAACGTAGAATACAATGAAACACGTGACACAGACATTTCTAATGAATTTCAATTGATAAAGTTTAATTCTATTTAATCAAATTTTTTTTTCTTCCCCATTTGCATTTCAAAAATTAACGGTTTGCTCACGTGACCCACCAAACGGTCGTCTGCTTGTTTATCCAGTTACTTCCCCCTAATATTTTCACAAAAGTGCAACGTTTTGAGAAATGAAAATATTGACGAGCAAAGTGGAACGAAATTCAAGTTTTCAATTTTAGTTTACTGTTTAGACCAAATGTATTGATGTTTGCTTTATTCACATTTTCCATTACAATACATTTGTTTTGAATGCATTGAGTGCCGTCTTAGTTTATGCTAATTACTCTAGAATTATTGTCCAATTATGCTGGCAAGGGAATTAATCAAGTGTCTCTAGCACTTGAACGTTTAGATTTCTGTTGGTTTAATATTTCCTATTAGTAAGCACTTCCCCTGTCTTGTTTATGTTAACGTCTTAAATGTTGAAATGTAGTAGAACATTAATTTCAAATTTGTGTCAGTTAGCTATGAACTCTTTTTTTTTCCGGCCCCCCCCCCCCCCTCTTTTCGTTCTTGCTGCAATATAAGCTGTTAATGATAATTTTTAATTAACAATGAAAAACCCTTAACACGTGATTCACAAATAGCTGTTTGATATTCATTCACATTTTATGTCTGTAGGCATTAGTGTTTAAAAAAAGAAAGACATTTCGACACTATTCACAGCGAGCTCCAATGTATCTGATATACGCCTACACCTAGAAGGGAGCGGGTACTAGTGAGACCTCGCAGTAACTTCAAAGAAACATAAGTTAATTTGTGTATAAGAAAATTTGTCGTGATTTTCTTGCAAACTGAAAGGGTTGATTCTTGGCAGAGCATCACTCTTTTTTTTATTGATTCAATGAAAGATCGAAATATTTTATTAAATTATTTGGCTACTTTTTTTTTTAATTTTCTAACAAAACTGAACAAAAAATACATGTATTTCTATTTGGGCTTTTGTCCAGCACCTGTTTTAGGCCTACCATCATTGACTTAAAGGCTACCATCATTGAGTGACTTAAAGGCCTACCATCATTGATGTAAAGGCTACCATCATTTAATGACTTAAAGGCCTACCCTTATTTATTTAAAGGCTACCATCATTGAATGACTTAAAGGCCTATCATCATTGATTTAAAGGCTACCATCATTTAATGACTTAAAGGCCTACTCTTATTTATTTAAAGGCTACCATCATTAAATGACTTAAAGGCCTACCATCATCGATTTAAAGGCTACCATCTTGAATGACTTAAAGGCCTACCATCATTGACTTAAAGGCTACCATCATTGAATGACTTAAAGGCTACCATCATTGAATGACTTAAAGGCCTACCATTATTGACTTAAAGGCTACCATCATTGAATGACTTCAAGGAAACTTTGAGTTAAACAGCTCTTCACATATATATGGGAATAGGGGGTACTAAAGTCCTGAAAACTTTTTTCTTCTAAATTTGTAAATTTAGCTGTTGAGATTTAAGATATAATGAAATAGGCAAAAAAAGTTCCACCAAACTTTTTTTTTATTGGTTCTTGATTTGGTTTCTTTTTATTGTTCGTATGTTTATATCCCATCTAAGTTTGGTTTTGCTTCCATCTCTAATATACTTGCCTTTGTAATACTAAATTAGCAACATTTATAACAATATTACCTGCTTAAATCACACTCCCACACCCCTGTTCATAAAATTAACTCACTTTCAACCAATCCAAACAAATGTGAATGTCCCACAAGATAAGTCTTGACACAAAAGATTCAGTTTTTGATGTTTTCTTCCTCAGAGTAGAGTGTGGTCATCTACGACAAGAGCTGACCGCCCAGAAGGAAGACGAGAAGAAAGCAGCATTAAACCAGCTGACACAGTTGAAGAATGAAGAGATAGCTATAATCAGAGCTGACCTGAATGCTAGAATATCGCAACTCCAGAAACAAGTGATTTTTCATTTATACACCATTTCCTACACCAGTACTAATAACTTGTCTAGTTATCAAAAAGCGATTTAGTCGATATGTTAGTACTGATCAAAATCAACAGCATTAATTGAATTACATTTTAGAGAGAAACACGCTAAGAAAAAGACTAATAGTTATACCATACTTTTGAAGTATTCCTTAGTATTGTCAGTTCAAAAGAATTATTTAGACTGAATTTGCTATTTCGATTCTAATTTTTCACCAGCAGTAAGAAATTTAAAAAAAAAATGTTTTTTTTTAAAACCTACTTTTCATTGCAATTTTTGTGCTTTCTAGTTAAGTGTATTCTTCAATATGTATTATATTATTTGTTTCTCTAAGACTTATTCACCCACTTGTATTCTTTCTTGCTTTTGGACAGATGGAAGAACTCCAAGTTCAGTTTGACAGCACCAAGTCTATTCACGACGCTGACTTTGCCAAGTGGAAGTTTGAAAGAGATGAAGAGAAAGAGCGACTGAGCCATGAGATGCTGGAGGCAGCAAGAGAGTACTCTAACAAAATCTCTATCATGAAGGAAGTTCATGAGGAAGAAATGAAGAAACTCAAGTCCCAATTGGAACAGGAAAAGATGGTGAGTTGAGTACCAGGACTGGTCACCATACCATGACTGGTCACCTAGTCACCGGACTGACTTCATTATTTTCAGCCATTGTGTCTAGTCATTGAGTCCAGACTCAAAGGGTCACTTTGTGAAGAAACTTGAGATGACTCAGGCAACAAAAAGAGGGGCTAATTAATGTTGGTATAAGTGGACCCTCTTACTAGTTATTTGTTTTTATTTGTGTGTTGGTGATTGACTTGCTGGATACTACTTGACATTAGACACAAAATATCATTTACATTACAAATGAAATATCCACATTGCATGGTCTTGGTTTATTCCATACTATGGTCTTGATTTATTTCAAACTGTATGGTCTTGGTTTTTCACTGCCTGTCTTGTTTTATTTCAAACATCAGATTTGCTTGAAATCATCAAATTAAAAATAAATTACACACAAAGTCGTTTAAATATTGATAATTGGTCTTCTGGTTGTAAATACATACATATATGATGTTTATTTTGCTTATTTGTATAGAGAAGATGTTTGTAACCTTACTTTTTGGTCTTATAGACTTAGTGTCTCTGATTTCACACAATGTGATTAAGACTGAATGATTGCTACATATATTATACTTGCTTGTTAATTAATTAAGACTATAAATGTCTAAAAAGTAAAGGATGGTGTCTCAGACTACACAGTATTGTATACATTCAAAATGCTGTGCCTAAGACTGAACTTCTACAGTTTGTCATGTCTAGTATTAATCTGAAGAATGTCTTAAGTCTAAAACATAAACAATGTATAAAACTCAACCTACACTTTTAAATGTGTATTGGACCAAGCTGACTACATTTTCTACTCGTACAGAGCCTTGAGGCAGAACTCAGGAAGCGCCACATGGAAGAGGTCCAGGCTCAGCTGTCTGCACATAAAGCTGCAATGAACCAGAAGGACCAGCTCGCCAAACAGGAAATGCAAACGTCTCTGGACAGTCTCAAAGACAAACATATGCAAGAACTAGGTAATATATCTACAATTAACTAACAAGTAATAAAGTTAATCCATTTTCAAATGACTATCATTTTCTGACATGTTGTCTGAATAGGAAATGAAGTAAATATGTGTAATGTGAATGCAAGAGTATTTTCTTATGTTACATACATTTGTCTTTTACTATATGAATTACCTTAGTTTTAGAAATCACACTACATCATCAACTAAAGTCTTTACCATTTACATAGACTGACCTGACTTGAGAGCATCAATTGATTCCAGTTAGTAATGAGAAGACAGGTTGATAATTGAACCCAAGTAGTTTAAACATTATTCTAAAATACTAGCTCATATATTCAGCTTTTTTAGATTTTATTTTGCACAAGAGTTAAGACTGGTGGGTTGGCAAGTTTGTTTTTCTACAGGCTTGATATTAAAGCAGACTATATTGAAGCAGGCTTGTGTTTTTTCATTCAACATTTATCAGAACTGTAGTTAGAATTTTAATTTTTAAGTTTTTAATTTCAGAACGTTTCCAAGCTCAGTTGGAGCAGGAGAAACTTTTAGAGTTGAAGAGTTTAAAAGAAGTTCATCAGAATGAGCTAACTGCTGCCAGGATGGAGCTGGACAGAGCTGTGGAGATCTCCAAACAAAAGGTCAGTTTGCTTAGAATGGACAGTTCCAGTAGGTATTGACTGAATACTTGGCCAGTGTCTTCTTAATACTTGTCATTTACATCACCTAATAGTAGAATCGCAAAGTTGCTTGTTAAAGGTATCATTAGCCATGTCACTTTATTCAATGGGTCTATGACACTAATTAGCTCTTTAATAATTTTATATAAGTTTACAGACAAACCTTCAAGAATTTTTCCTCAGATGTACTGTTTGGAAGGTCTTTCTGTGAAAACTAATTATTAAAAGCCGTCTTTACTTTTTTAAATTTTGAAGTGAAAAAGACAGTGAAACATGCCCTACAGAGAAAAAATTATTTTTCTACCAGTAAACATCTTAAATTCTAATAATCTAATAAAATAATATGGTGTAGAATGTGTACAATAGAATTCCCAGCCCTTAGTATATTTCAAGAGATTTACTTTTGAAACTTGTTTACATTGCATATTAAAATAGTAATGTTAAAAAAGTTGTATTTTAATGGATTTTTTTTACATAAATAATTAATTTTAATTTCCACAAAAATTTCATTTAAAAACTTTTTTTTTAATACCACTGAAAGGTCTGAATTAATTTTGTTTCTTTTCATTTGTGTTCCCACATCCTATTGCAATATCAATTCAGTCCCCTGTCAGTCTATTTTTATATTTAATTTTATGTGAATGTTATTGTTATCAGATAACTCAAAGTAAACACCAGACCAGAAATGTTCTGCTACATAGTGCTTCTCCCACACACAGGACAATGTGGCAGAAAACAACTCTCTCTGTACTTGCTCACACAAACCTGGCCAGTGTTATCACGTCTGCAGGAAGTCATATACTGGCCAGATTGTCTTACTCAGACACACTTAAGCTTTTCTTTATTAAAGGAATATATTCATCTGTTCCCCCCCTCTCCGCCCTCTCCACTTAATTACATCAATTTAATGTATGAGAATATTTGTAGGAAAGTAAAGTGTATATTATTTGACCAATTTGAATAATGATTTATTTGTCACAACTTTCTTACATCTTAATGACTCTTCTCTCACAACATAAGATCAAAAAGATTTTGTTAGCTCCTAAAAGAAACAATTTGAATTGGTAGGGTGGAATGTATAACAGACACTTGATTACAATAATTGAACATTATTTTAGTCAAGTTTATGTTTGTTGAAATAATGTCCAAATGACCCTCTGACCCCCACCTCCAGCCCAATTCTGAATGTCAGCCTGTAATGGTTATATTTTGTTTAAATTGCTTTTGTAAAGCACATCTGTCATTTTAAGAAACAATTTTGGGAAATTGATGCTCTGAGCAATATTCAAATCCAAACTTTCTTTTGGACATGTTGGGGGGGGGGGAAGGAGTATTTGAATAAAGTTTCAATTCTGCTATTAATACAACTCAGCTTGTGTTGGCATACAAACTCAACCCCAGTAGATATCTTAGAGGCTTATACCACTCAGCCACACATCCTACCTCATCTTAGATTCATTGGAAATGTTCACAATGTACTTTCATTCATGCTGGTGAACATTCTGTAGTATGCATTGAGTTTTAAATAGGGTAAAGAACCTTTGGAATTATTATATATCATTTTAGATTTTCATTGACATATGTATTATGAAATCCTGAAAAATTGGTTGATAAGGTAACTTTAAAACTGGTTGGTAATGCATCTTTATAACTTGGTGATCATTTATCTTTAGAGTTGTTTGATCATTCTGCTTTATGTTTTTAGGAGAAAGATCACCAGCTCCAATCAGAAGAGCTCAAGACAGAGATTGGCTACAGAGAGCAGCACATCAAAAACCTTCAGGATCAGTTGATGAAGGTCCAGGAGCAGACAACAAAGCTGAAACAAGAAATAGACTGCAAGCTGATGGAGATCAAACAAGTCCAGAAACAAGCAGCACTTCAGTTGAGGTCAGCTCGAAATGTCTCTGGACATTTTTTTTAACTTTGCTGAAAAGTTTGTCAACATTAAGAGCAATGTTTCTCCCCAAACTTAGGTTTAATATTTAAGAGCTGTCATGGAGAAAAATAGAATTATTCCTCTTGGAAAATATTAAATGTGTTTGATTTATTTGTACAATACATTTTGAAAAAAGCTTTTGTAAAACAAAGCTATTCTTAATCAATCTGTTGTTTTTCCTACATCAAAAGAAGGTATTGACTTCTTGGAGTATTTAAAGGTTAATATTTTATCATTATAATTTTGTTCTTCCTTCAAAAATGTTTTTAAAAAGTTTATAATGTAAAAAAAATATTGCTTGTTCAACTGCCAGGTTACAGGAAGATAAGCTTAAAGGTCAGCACCAGGTGCAAGTGGATAACCTGACCGCAGACCATTTGAGAGAACAGCAAGAAATGTTGACCCAGTTTAATTCAGCCCAGTCAATGATGAAAGATAAAATCTCTCTCTTACAGATTGAGTAAGCTCAAGACTCCTTAGATATTCATTGACTATCACAGTTCATTATCAAATAACACTCTTCATGTGTTCTACTAGATTCCAGTGTTCCATATTTGTATTTCTCAGACTGGAAGAAGCCAATGATCGTTACACACGCCGTGAATCCAGACCTGAAGATTTAGAGCTCATTGATTCACTCAGGTGTGAAGTTTCTGAACGTGAGATTCGAATCAAAGATTTGATTGTAAGTTCTTTTGACTTTTTAAACCATTTATTGCTGTGTAAATAGATTAGGGAGAATTATTTCACAATGTACAGACTTTCCTTCAGAATGGAAGATTATAACTTGTACATGTTTCCATGTATTAAATTATTTCTTAATGTAAACTGAACATTTAAATTCTATGAAGTCATAGTTTTCAGGCAAATGTTCCATAGTCTAATGGCGATTTGGGGAAAAGAAAGATTTTTTATCTGAACTTGTCCTAGCCTTGAAAAAAGTGATGTGCTCTTCAAACCTTCATTTTACTTTTCATCTATTATAGAGAACATTCAATTTATTGTTGCATTAAGAGCATATCAAAAATTTTTGAGTATATCTAGCAGTGTAGCCATCACAACCAGTGTGAGTGTGGCCATTTATCATTAACTGAATTTTTTTTCAATCTGTATTCCCAAAGGAAGAGAAAAGGTTTTACCAGCTGGAACTTGTCAATCGAGAGACCAATTTTAACAAAGTCTTCAATGCCACACCCAATGTTGGTGTCTTGAACCCATTTCAAAAAGTAAGTCACATATTTATCTCTCTACACCATAACTTACTTCATATACTTTGAGCTTTGTATTTTCGACATTATTTGTTGCATCTGATTGTTAGTTGTAAGATTGTCACTTATTATGAATCAACATTTCCTTGCTATGGACTGTACGCTGTACAGCTTTCATACTTTTATTATTATTGTTTGTGTTTGCAGCCCAAGAAGAAAGTGGAGAAAGCCTTTGGTAGTGGCATCAGCGCAACTCAACGTTTGGACCCTTTGCCTGGCTCACCACTGCATGATGGACAGTTGAACCCAGCCAAGCCCCTCCCACCTCCTACCACCTTCACCAAGAAATTTCTGAGATAATTTTTTTTTACTTTTTTAAAATTCAGTTTATTGATGCAAGCGGGAAGTATTATATCATTATGTAGACCTGAACTGAAAATAGTCAAGTCTAGATAGTCAAGTCTAGATAGTCAAGTCTACTTTTTATGTTTTCTTGTGGGATTGAAAATGTTCACAAACATTGTAGCTATTTGACTGTAACTGTTACAAGTCTTATACTAATAAGCTGTGTTGTGATATACAAATCATGATAATGTAAATTATTCTGTGACCTGATACTTTTTTTTATCAACCTTTAATGTATGCAATTACCAAGTTACTGTGATGTTGTACAGTTATGTCTTCTCTACTGCTGACTTGACATTATACTCTCCTGTCCAGTATACATTTTACTTAGTAACCAATGACAAGTACAGTCCTATGCATGTCTTTATATTGACTGTCTAAATATTACTGCATGTTGAGTTAGTAATAATAAAACATTATTGAAACAAATATGTTTTTTTTTTTTTCAACTTACTTTGATGTTACATGTTTTTATAAAACTTGTGGGAAACGTGGTCGAGAAGCTAAATAGGCTTGAACTTGGCTTGGCTTGGCTACCTAGTAAGGGAGCTCGAGGTTTGACACCCGTGGGCCTAAAGGCAGCACAGAATTCCTTCTCCTAGATTACCCCCCCCCCACACACACACACACTGGTCCACAAACGAGATTGAACCACAGTGCTCTGAACAGGCTATAAGCATGAAAGTAGTGCTATATAAAAACTATAATTTTAAACTTAATATTTGGGTGTCACCCCAAACATTTTCTGTTTTTGCCATTTGGGTTTCTGATTTCAGTTAAATTCACCTGCATATATTTAGAACATTTTCACCAGCAAACATTTCCTAATTCACCAGCGAGTATAAGGCAATGAACCAAACAGATTCAGAAGGTAAGTTACTGCCTTACTGGCGACCCATATCTCAGCAATTGTGACTGAGTGTGTGAAAGAATTAAGTCTCGATGATTGATTTAAATTAGATTCCTGGTGCTAGCCTTTTTGTAGACTTTAAGTCCTCTAATTGTCTGCTGGCGACATTCCAAACATGTCCAGGTATGACATTAAGAGGAATATTTAAGATAGGAAATTGTCAGAGTTGCCAAATTATTTAAAGGGTGGTCTGTGAATCATCATTTATGATCACTGGTCAGTCGTGTGTAGAACTGGATAGCTGATTTGAAGAAAAAAAGATGAAGGCCTCCTCACTTATTTTTATTCCCTCTAAAGAGAAGCTTGTCAGATCTACCAACTAGGTATAAGATCCTTTATCTGCGGGGATAATTTGCTGTTACCCTAAATGATCAACCCGAACTATTGACCTGTTTTATACTTTTAAAAAAATGTGAATATTTTGACTTTACACCAAAACTGATTTTGTTGCGCATGATACTTTTTTTTTGTCTAACCTTCTCGTTATGTTCAGCTCTAAATATTGGAGTCTGTCACGTGACTAGAACTGACATGACGATTCTGATGATGCACTGAATAGTTTCAATCAGACATTCAAATCGACTCCATTATCTTCTAAACTTTTTTTGTTGTTGTTTAGTAGACGAAAAAAAAAAATTAGAGAAAAAAAGCGAAGCCATTTTGAAAAATTTGAATATGATATTTGTTTGATTCTGTTTTATGTTCTTGTATTCCGTTGACGACAGGCATATTTACTGCGTAAGAAATGCATTCTTTCACTAGTCAAACCTGCCCGATGAAACCAGTGGTCGTGTCCTGCTCTCTTCCCCCCCCACCCAGCTCTCGTACCCTGGCCAGCCTGTCCATTAAGTCTCCACTTCTGGTCTCACTCTGGCTTGCCCTCTCTTGCAGTTCAGAAAAAAATAATTGATTTCGCTCTTCAATTTAAGCAGTTAAGTTCCAATGTTGACATAAGAGAAAGAGCCACACGCCCAAGTGTCTGTCTTGATGCACTGGACGGAACTAGAACAAATCACAAGTCACAGAAAGTGAAACAAACAAAAAATTGTTCCATTTTGTGTTCTTCACGTTCGATACTTCGATCTAGTTTGTGCGCCAAGCGAATGCGTCAGGTGACACTAGATTGCCAGATTTTGTGCTGAGCAGATTGGAGTAGATTGGAACTAAACACCGGCGTGATGACTATACATCTTGTCACTATCATCTGTCTTCTCAGTCTGTTGGTGGAGATAAAGCCAGTGGGTAAGAACACACACACAAAAAGATTTAAAATATATAATTTTCTTTTTATTTCAGTAACTTTTAGAATTATTGTCACGACTTTCTAATTTTTGTTTTTTAGCGGCTGCGGTTGGGAAAAGCCACTTTTTGTGTGTGTATTATTATTTCGATGTCTCAGTCATAATTAAAATCTTAAAAAGTTCTATAAAAAAAATCATTCTCTTTATCGTGTTAAAAATATATAATTGAAAACAAAAATGTTTATCTTTCGAAAGCGAGCTTTTTTATTTCTGAAAATTAAGTATGTTTGGAATTTCGAATTTCGTGATTTTTAGGTCGTCCTTGTGGTTAAATACGTACATGACATTAGATGGACAGTAAAGACTTTGGGTCGTTGTGCTGGCCACATGTCACCCTCATAAGCAGTCGGCGATAGAAACAGATGACCTTTAAACCATCTGCCCTTGAGATCGCAAGATCTGAAAGTGGTACTTTATAATTTTTTTTTAGTTGTAATGGATTATAAAATATTTAATTTCACTTTTGTCTCAAGCTTGCTTGAAATAGTTGCATAGGCAACATCCCTGGATTGTGTTTTCTTGTTTTTTTTTTTTTTTTAAAGAAGTTTACATGTTACCGGTAAAGTGCGAAATAATTCTATGTTTCCTGATTGTCCTAGTCAAATAGAACTCCTTATTGTACTTCTGTTGACCATGATTTCTTTTTTCTAAAGTAGCCGCATTAATGACTTGTCCGCCGGAGATCTATTCAAGCTTTCTTTTTTTCTTCTGCGCCATTCTTCAACAAAGGCTTTTCATTGGGTCTCAAATATGTTTTTCGCGGCCTTTGTGAGAACTCTCCAACTTTCTTTCAGAGGACTGCCAGCTACTTCCCTCTATGCCAGTGATGGGAGTAATGTCGGCTGAGATCTTTATAGCGCTTACGGGGTCACCTCCAAGCTCGCCAAAGAAGCTTGCCTTTGACCTGCCATCGTCTCCCATTCGGGAGTCAGTGTCATACCCAGCGCAGCTTTCGAATGGTAATTAGTGCTTCTATACTGTCCACTCCGGCCTCCAACAGAACATAGCTATTTGTAATGTAGTCTTGCCAGCGTTTGCCCATTGAGAGTATGGTGAATAGGTCCCTTCACTTTAATATTTAGTTAATAATGAAAAAACGTTCTAACAGTTAACATAATAACCATTTTTTTTAAATTAATAAAATTAATATATCAATATAAAATAAAATTTTTGAGTGCAAATAATAATATCTTCATACCCACTGTATAATGACTTCGCTAGATGTATTCTAGAATGAGACTCTATAAATCTAAAAATAACAAACTTGATTTCCCAGGTCGAGTCATTCACTTTTAACCCTTAAAGTGCTGAGCTATTTTACAGTGAGTGCATACAAAATAAAATTACAATTGAGATGTTTACATGCTAAACTACCATACGCGTTTTAAGGGTTAAAACATCCTTGACAAATGTCAATCTTATGACTTAATTTACGTTACATCGACATACATCATAGAACTGGCGAATGTAGTTGACGATTCTTTTCCATTGTTTTTTTTTCTAAATCGACGTCGTATATTTCTATATATACCTTAAATTCTCTGATTTAAAAATTCTGAGTAGCGATTTATCTGTCTCATTCAAAAGCCTATTGCTACAAAATAATTTAAAAAAAAATCTTAGTAGATGCGATATGCGGGAATTTAAAATTCCGGATAGGACTCACAGGAGGGCTACCAAGTGCAATCAAGTTATAGTCTTAATCCTGTCCACAGTTCACCGAAAACTTCGTTACATTTGTGACCAAACAATTTCAATCAAATGAAGGTTCCAGCCGCAGAACACTATTCTATTATGTATTAGTCATGAGCTTAATAAATGGCTCCATCTTCAAAAAGAAAAGACTTATCAAATCCGATAAGAAAGCAGCAAGCATTTCCACAGTTCCTTCAAGAGAATGAATGTTAGTGCCATCATATATGCAATATTTCTCTATTTGACTAGCTTCATATATGCATAAGTCAAATCAAATCTGTTATCCGATCTTATCGGAGTGAAAGGAAACATATTTAATAGCCTCATTGAATAATTAGAAGACTAATCTCTACATAATGCTAACTTTAGTGTTGTGTGAGTTGGACTTACTGTGAGATTCAAATCCCCCCTCCTCTTTCATTCGGGCCTTAGTGCACTGAGCTATATAAATGTAACTTAAAATTTTAAAAAATCTCATTTGCCGAGTGAGAAATTTAATCATATTACTAATTCTGACTTTTGATTGAAGCAGTGGCATGGCTAGGAGGGGAAGGGGGGGGGGGAGTCAAAATTCGAAATCACCATCTCTGGCCCCACATTATTACTGCCATGTAATCGCGTTATTATATAAGTTAGTGACCCAGTTGATTGTAATTCACACAGATTAACTCTTTCCTTGCGGGGTTACAGATTAACTCTTTCCATGCGGGGTTACGCTCAGGGTTCAACGTCGTATATAGGATTTGTTTCATTACTATTATAGTTAATTTTTGTTTATCTTCAAGTACTAGTATCTGTTTTAGTTCATCACTTGGATGTTGAGAATTTTGAAATAAAAGAGTCATTCCTTGTTAACTTTGAAATTGTGAAGCCAGATGTGCAGCAATGATCTGCAGCATTATAAAGAATTTGTTCTGAATACTCAAACTTATTAAACTTATGATAACGCAGCTTCAGCGAGAGGCTATCGGTCATTCCTTAGGAAACGACTCAGACAAATTCCAAAGGCAACATTTCTGAATTGTGATAATTCACATTCGCATGGCTTTAATATCAATAGAGTCCAATTCGACAGAATTGATCTAGATCAGGGGTTCTCAACCTATGGGTCGCTACCCCGTTGGAGGTCGAATTACAATTTGTCATGGGTCGCTTTAAACCATCAATTTTTGTTTTTGCCTATTCTAACATGTAAAACTTGGCACATACAAAGTTGTTTTGTGTTTTTTTTCAATGGAATTTACTATTTTTGTTTTTCAAAGATAGATGTTGAAGACAACTGAATCAGAATTGATTTCAAAATTATTTTTTTTTTAACATTTTAAGTAAATGCGCTCAATGCATAACATATTGCTACGCCTGGTCGTGAATAACGTGAACAGTCTGTTTTAATCGTCATTAATTAATGAGATTTAAGTGAAGTTAAAGAATTGACACTTGTCAAGTATGTAATCATTGCTGATTTCGTGATGAAAAATTAGTTATTAATTCTGTATAGGTGATTCAAAATGTGTACGTTTTGAAAAAGGTTGAACAATGCATCCATAAATTTGATTTTAATACGTAAACTTAGTATAGAATATAATGGACAACATAGGACTTGGATTAACTCCAAATGGTAGTAGAAAAGGAAAGCACAAACCTCCCGAAGTGCTCTGGTAAGAAACTCTTATTGAAGTAGTGCCTCAGAGATCCCATGGGGTTCAAGTGATCCTTCAGTTGTCTCCCCGCAGCTCTTGTACACTCTTGTAAGACATACACCACTGTTTCCTCTGTTTCCCCCATTAGTTTAAGCAGGAATTTAACAAACTTCGGTATATCAACTGTAGTTGAAGTTTTTTAAGTCGAATATATCAGTGATGTCAAAATACAACCCAAAGACCAGATCCGGCCCTAGACATAGTTTTATCCGGCACGCCCGAACATCGGACCAAAATGATAATCACACAAAAAAGGTTGAACCAAGGCATCATTAAATATCATGTTTTGGTTGGTATCAACGCAATAAATATATGTACATTAATGAACAGGGAGATTCGAAGAAAACAAAAAGTAGACTTCATTCTAAACTTCGAAGAAAAGTGGAAAAGTCTGGTTGGATGTCCTATCGGACTTGCAGCAAGAGTTTTCAGAAAAATTGTCTTTTTATTTTTTATTTTTGTGGATATGGCCCGCGACATGAATGTCGGAAATTAAAATGGCTCGTGGGCCAACTAGCTTGTACTTCACTGGAATATATGAAATCGAAATAACTATAATGTTATTTTGATATATAGGATCCGAACTTTATCGTCATGGATACCCAATATTTTGGAAGACACGTTATGCATATAAATGCTGGCGATTGAAAGATGAGTTTTTCATTTGCAATCCCTTACGATAAAGCTCCTTCTACCCTAGTGCTATTAGAGCATGGAATGTATTGCCAGAGCTAGCCAAAAGCCAGTGACTTGGTAGAATTTAGGTCATTGATTGATATGCTTGACTGAATGCATGACGCGTAGTACGTAATCATCTTCATTCTTGAAGTAACGTCTGTATTGTATAAGATAAGATAAGAGTGTGAATGTGTTATAACGGAAGAGTTCATTTTTGAAAAAGTGTAAAATATCTTTGAAAAATATGACTGATTTCTGCATAGAACCTGCTCCAATTCTGATAGTATGTTGTTCTGAATTTCAACTTTTGGTAAAAAATGAGTCGCTAAAAGTAATCGGAACTCAGTTTGTGATTCATCTCGAATATTGATATCAAAGACAATGCTACTAAAATAAAAAAATAAAAAACAATGAAAAACGTCAGTGTAAGGATCAATTGTAATTTAACTCGCGTCTAAAAAAATCCAATTCTTCCAAATAAAACATCAAACTGGTAAACTAAAGTTGAGGAAAATATGTTATACATGTTTCCAAGCTTATCTACCATCTGTGAGGAAAATGATATTAAACCTGACAAAGAGGTAAAATGATAATTTTGTTAATGAACATTGTTTAATGCTTTGCGGACAAAATTTCGTCAAACTTCCCAAATCTACTTAACATTCCATTTGCCAGAATCCAATGAAAGTCAAAATTTAGGAAACAGGAAATAGTTTATTGAACTTATTAATAGAGATCCAGCGAAAAATCTCTCTATCAATCAATCATCCGCAGTCCATTCTCAATGTATCTATCTGTATTGAAGTTTTTTCTTCAATATGCAATAATACATTATTTGTATTACATGTCTAATATTGTCTAACTAAAGAAAATCATTACACGTGTAGTCAACGTGGATAATGTGATTAAGAAAAACAGCAGAAGGGGCAAAGGCGAGTAACTGGTGCCTCAACCAGTAAGCTTCGGAATCGAATACATTGCCATTATTATTATATGTATGATTTGGTTATGAGAACTTTCGAGATGTGTACCTGACGAAAGTGAAGGTACAGATGACAGTTGAGAGAAATGTATAGGTAATAAAATGGATAGAAAATATCTTTCATGATTATGACATGTGTCGAATGTACTTATTATTACAATGTTTAAACAATTCAGTTTACATATTTTATGTTCATATATATTTAAACAATGTCTAAAACAAGTTGATACACGATCATTTACCCCTGTGCCTCAACGTACGCTTGTTTATCTTTATGTCCATTAATTATATAACTAAATAAAAAGAACCCGCAATATCACATGTCCTCATCTCTCACGTGACTTAGGTCTTTATGCTAAACATAAATTTGCAAAGTTTTTATGAACATTGTAAGCTTATTTTATTACATTTTTTTCTTAAAAATAATAGAACTTCGTTATTTAACATTTGTTATTTTGTAATTTTTAAAAATAAATATTTTTATTTATTTATTTGTTGTGTATATACCACAATAAATCACACCAATTGTTCTATTACATCAGGGATCGGCAACCTTTTGAGTCGAAAGAGTCAGACATTACAATTTACACATTTTTAAAGTCTTAAAGCGCCGCACTTTTTCCTTTAGTAACAAATAGTACTTGAACAATTTTTTTTACTAAAAAAATCCGTTTATTGAAATATAAGTAGTGTTTGTCACAACAAATAAAATTATATATATATATATATATATATATATATATATATATATATAATGTGGCGTTATTAAATAATTATTTTTTATTTCAAAAACAATTAAAGAAGTTAAACATTTTCTTAAACATTAAGTTGAACTTATATAACAAACAATTAAACAAACTAAACGTTAGCTTCGCATGGTTTTAGAAAGTTAGATACATTTGGCTCATAACTTGTTGTTTTTAGTTTCAAACACGACTCTAAATATTCATTTGTTAGTTGGCTTTTTACTTTGCTTTTAATTATCTTCATGAAAAATAAAACGCTTTCTCGCACGAATATGTCGATCCGAAGATAGTCAGCAATCCAAATGCCCTCACTGTAGCAATCTGGAAGATTATTCCATGAGCCGAATCAACTCGAGGCATTTCTTTGAAAACTGTCCACGTTTGTTGCGTTACGTTCATACATTTCTGGAGCTCTAACTTTTCTAACTTGATTTTTTAACTCTGTGAATTTTCCATTCCATAAAGCTAGAAATCCCGTATCAATTCCAAATGGATCAATTTGGATTTCGTAACTTTGTGTTGAAAGGATTTACTAGGAATGGTAAAATGGTTTCGTTGGTTTTGAACTGCTTAAATCTGTCAAAAAAATTATCTTTTTTTTTATTCATCTGTGCTCAAGTAATTCGTGTCAACAGTAGCTCTGATTTTATTGCGCTACTGCTTTAGACATTGAAAATGAAGTGACTTAACTCTCAATATCTTCTGCGAAAAGAATTCATTTTTCTTCTAAACAAACCAATTATTGTACAAAAACTTAGGATGGGTTTCTCTTTCCTTGCTGTTTTAATTTCAGCTAATTTAATTTCTATTTAATATCAACTATAAAATAAACTCTTTGCAAATATTTATCGTTTTCTAATACAGGGAGATTAATGCCTTTATCATCAATGGAATGTATTCATTTCATTCAAGCACAAAGCAAACCGTCTCAACACCTAACCTTTGGCAAGCTATCGCACTTTATTAGGAAGAAGGAGCTCAGAATACTGAGTCTCCATTTTGTTTAAGAATTTTTTTATTAGACGATGGTAGATTGCTTTGGACAAGATGCTTATACAATCGTGATTGCCGAATTCATTACCTCAACTATTTTGGTTCGAATCGTTTTGGGTACATAGTGCTTTTTGGGTGTATTATTAAGTGAAACGTAAGAATTTCATGGTTTATTTTGCAATGAAGAATCGTTGTTACCCTTTAGTTTTTCCAGTCATATTTCTGGCTCCATCAGTTGCTATTTAAATGATTTTATTTAAATTGATCTTATTGTTTTCAATGTATTATTGTACGATAAACACTATATCATTCCCTCCAGTTTGTTCCGAGGTAGAAATCCTTTTATTTTATTCTTTTCGACCATAAGAAGACATATAACTGACTAAATGAGCAACTTGTGCCGTGTCTTTGATTTTTTTTTCAAGATTTTTTGGGTTGTTTTTGAAATCGCGAAACAGTTCTTCAGATGCACATCGGAAGCAGTCTTTGACATACTCACCATCTATAAATGGTTTGCCTTTTTGTGCAATTTCTAGTGGTACCACAAAGCTTGCCCGATTAGCATTACTTGTAGATTGCATATAGGATTCAGAGATAATCGCTTTTAACTCATTTACTTGAAACAACAAAATTTACGTCACAGCCAAAGCACGCAGTCGAAAGCGAATTGAAACCTACATAGAAACATTCGACGATGGCGTCCATTCGAGAGCTTCTGACGGACTGGTAATATAGTCGACGCGTGTATTGGGGGAGGGGTGTGGTGAAAAGAGAGTACAAGTAGCTGAGAGATAGAATTTGTGTGTAACCCTCTTTAAACTATTCAGAACTACTTTAAAAATGTTTCGATAAAATTAATAATATTTGCGTGTAGAACTAAAGAGCCGCAGCTTCACACCCAAAGAGCCGCATGCGGCTCACGAACCGCAGGTTGCCGACCCCTGTATTACATAGAGTTTATTATCTTACTTTGATAACAACTGGTGATTATAAATTATATTATTGTTATTATTTTGCTCTAGTAATAACTAGTAAGCAAAATTATTGTGCTATTTCACTGTGGTAAATTTTAAAAATTTGTTATTATTTTACTTGAATAATTAATTTTACTTTCATCTTTTTTTTTTTCAGTCTCGCAGTATCATCCCCTATTGATGCGTGCCCAGAAATCCCGTCTCTATGCCACCCCCATCAAACTTGGCACCATCTTGAGGAAGAACCACACCAAGCCACCATTCTGGTACCAGCAGAGCTTACACCTGCTCCCTCACGTGACTATTGACTACCACGTGAGGAAAGGTCGCAGCCATTTGCCGGAGACGGAGGCTCAGAGCAACGACTTTGATTTCTAGAGAAATATGATTCATGAATCTGGTTCATCGATGAATCAGCGTGTGGAGATTCACGAAAAAAATCTTCAAAATGTTCCGGAAGAAAAGAAAAAGAACTGTTTTATTTCTGCTAGCAACATTGTGCCAGTTTTTATTTCCAAAATAACATTTTATGAAATCAACGTAAAGAATGCGTTCAAAAATTTGGTGTGAATAAGAACAAACAACGAAAACTCATTGGAAAATACAACACTTTAAAAACACAGATGGAATAATTATGAACACTTAGATTTGTTAAATTATTGGCTTTAATCTCTTTCGTTAATTTGTAAAACCGAAAAATAAAATAAAAACAAACTTGAAGTTATTTTGTACTACGTTTTCTAGTTCAACGTATCTTTTAATTCTTATACTGTGACAGGCCGAGATCTTGTAGTTGTGTGATGGCTGTCTGATTTCGACAGATTACTCAGAAGATGTTTGAGTTTCTTGAACGGGTATATTGAATGCCTTTGTCTTATTTCTTATATAATACAGACGTTACTTAAACAAGATTACAAAGAGAGTTTGTGTAATACACAAACTCAGAGGCGGCCCCCGTCGGAGTCGGATCCCTGTCAGATCCGCCTATTCGCAAGATGTTTCGGATGTTCCTTCTAAGTCCCTGGCTCAATTCCTGTATGCTCCCATCTTTAAACTATCGCAATATTTCTGAAAGAACAGTAAAGGTTAAATCTTATTTTCAAAAGCCTTTAGTGTTTTTTTCTGACCGTGACGGACAGACCAACCAACAGACAAAACGCACAAAAATATGCTTGTTTTATTCTAATGGGGGCACTAAATAATTTTTTTTTTTAAATCTGATTTTTTTAAAAATTTAAGAAATTAGTTTAGAATTATGTCATTTCCGGGCTTAGCGCTAGTACACGAAAGCCGCTGCTAAAAGTTCATTTTAAAAAATGTGCATGATATCTATATATCAAAAGCATTTCTTATAGCAACATTTCCTCCCTTACATTTACGTAATTGTTTTAGAATTGGTGTTTTGTTATTAAAAAATCGCTTGCATAATTAATTTTATAAATTAAACGGTTTGCTTTTAGAAAACTAAAAGTAGCCGTT
>JADKLZ010026957.1:0-12526 GCA_021533235.1 Biomphalaria straminea | reverse complement strand
GACATTATCAGGGACATTATCAGGGACATTATCAGGGACATTATCAGCTGTTTGCGTTATGAAGAGTTACTTAGTGTGTACTACTGAGACCATTCGTAACAGAAGGCCTCAGCGCTGACCTGCGACGTTGCAACCTGCGGGCAGTAGAGACCAATAGCTTGCTATCACCTTGTACAGAACTGTCACGTGGCAAGGAGCTATTGGTCCGAGAGATGACCGTAAGAATTTCGCAGAAATGAGAAAATTGTATACAATTTTAGAAGTTTTTTTGGCTAAAAGCCAGTTTATCCGTTGAGATAATTTATTAATAATCTAATCGACCCCCACTGCTGTTTTATATATGTATTATGTTATATTCTTTGACGAACTAATTTATATTATATGTATTTATGACCATTTTTTCACGTATGGGTCCCTGGGCAGGTTTTGACAATGTTAAGAGGTCCCGGGTTAATACTAAGGTTTGAGAACCTCTGCTCTGGCTCTCGTCGCTTTAAAACGAGCAGGAACTATATGTTGTCCTCCCCCCCCCCCCTTTCTACCAGATAATGGTGTGATTGCCCCCCTGGCAACGATGCTACGTTCATAACCACGGGGCAATCAAACCAATTCCTGTGTGTTTTACGAGAGATGGATTAGGGTCAAGGATAGTCAACAGTCAGGATGGTCTTTAGCGTGCGAGCTTTATTGATATTGAAAGTCTGTCAACAAGACATCAAGGTGTGCAAGCGAGCTCTAGTACTGAAAATTAGGTCAATAAGGTCAAAAGAGGACCTACTTTTGGTGAGTTGCATCCATTATTATGAAGGTTAAGGGTTAAAATACACAAATTGATTGTTTTTTTCTTTTATACGTCTCGGATGGTCCTTAAGATTTAAAGTTAATTATTATTATTATTATTATTATAGCTTTTATATAGCGCTACTTTGTGCTTAGAGCATGCTCAGAGCGCTTTGGTCCAATCTCATTTGTGGACCCGTGGGGGGAGGGGGTATCTAGGAGTTGGTTTTCCGTGCTGCCTTTAGGCGCTCAGTAAACACAACTCTGCCCGAGTCGGGTGTCGAACCTAGCCAAGCCAAGCCAAGTTCAAGCGCACTTAGCCTCTCGACCACGCTTCCTTAACCACCCACAGGACGCCAAGGAATGGCAGCGGGCAGAGCTCGAACCCAGTGTTATGGAGTTTCTGTATGTGTGTGTGTGTTTCTATGTTATCTGTGAGAAGAAGTCGGCCATTGGTTGGTGTCTATGTAGTGTGAATGATGCAAGATAAACGGCACTGTCTACATAGGTCCTAGGTAGAACAGAAGACTCAAGAATGCCAGAGTGTAAAGAAGTGTTTTTGTAGTGAGTTAGATTCTGATTAAAATACCATTTTATATTATCACTCAAGTCTACTATATTTAATTTCATTTTATCTCAAGTATTTTTTTTATCTATGTTGTATAAGAGTTGTGTATAATATTGTTCATACAAAATTTATTCGGAGTTTTTTAAAGTTTTATAAGTTCAGATATAATACGCCTAAAGCAGTTTAGTTATCTACCGCCAGCTGGTTGCTACAGATTAACGGCCGTCAACGACACCCAGGATCATCGTGGCCTTCAAACGACAGTCCTGAGTGCGTTCCACATGACCAGGTATCACACTCTTATAAAATACAGGGTCGGCGGATTACTTTTGAATGGCAGTACCGTCAAAAAGTTTCTGTTGTTTGAGATTGGTCTTGATAGATCAGCATAACTAATTTAATCTATATTTAGTTTGACTAGGATTCTTTCTCTGGAAGAAGGGGGAAGGAGGTGGGGTTAAAAAATCTTTTAAAATCTAACATTCATTCATTTTAAAGAGACTTCTTTGAAGCTAGAAAAATAAAAGATTCTTTGACTGAGCAACAATTTTAATTAAAGATATGAAAGAAAAAGTACAGATGAATGGCAGACCGGAAGAGCGAGTGAACAACTTAATGACAACTTTAAAGAATGAGCGTGGGATGACATATGGACAGAACTAAAGTCAATGGAAATGCTAAATAGCAAGATTATAATCTTGCAGAACGCCAAAAAACTGATGTAGTGACCCAAAAAAAAAGTCAAAATGATGAGAACATTAGAATAACAAAGGCCAGCAGAATGCGAGATTTACAGAACGAGAGTGGACAAAAACCAGTGGCAGACAAAACAACAAAATGACAGAACATCAGAAAAACAGAAAAGCTGGACGTCAAACTTACACCAGCGTAATATGGAAATGGAAGAACCACAGAATAACAAAAGTACAGAATGCGAAAATAGCACAAGATGACAAAACACGTCATTAATGATCTCTCTAACAAAAATTTTTTTTTCTGCCCTCGATAACCACCCCCAACCGCCCGCCTACGACCACCACCATACTCCATTCACTTCTCCCACCCAAAACATGACAAGAGCTCCCGCACTCAAACATCCAAAGACCTCAATAATCCGTCAAGGTATTGTGCTGAAATAACAACTCTTCCTTTCCAATTTAACTGTTGTAGACTTGAAACTATAAAGTACTATTAACTATATCAATATCTATCTATCTATATATTTATATGTATACAAGCCTATATATACAGTGCTTTTTTTGTAAAAGAATATGTGCCGGTACTCAGTGATGGATTGCCTAACTTTTAACTAATAATAAATTAATAATAAACGTAAAAATACAAGAAAAGTAATAATTTTTTCCTCACTTTGAAAAAGGTGCCAGCTCGCGGTACCCGTGGGTACTATCACAAAAAATCACGGTATATATATATATATAACCTGATTTAAATATGTTACGTAGTGTATACATCATAGTTGTCTCAGAATTGTGTAAACAGGAAGTTGACGTACACATTGCTTTCTAGTAGCTTCAAGTTTTTAATATTTATAACAGAAGATTGGAGAAGAAAAGGGAAATCATTCGTTTCCCATGGGAGCACAATGTTGAACTTTCGGAATAAAAGCATATAGCAGTGTTTCTCAAACTGTGTGCCACGGCACACTAGTGTGCCGCCGAGGATTTGCAGGTGTGCCGCGGGAGTTTTCAGAGCGCCATACGTGCAGCGTTACATAGGTCTGCCTAGTATTAAATTTTTATTTTACGTTGCGATGACATTCCCAATTACAACGACCAGTAATAGTATTTCCATATTGACGACGAAGGGTGTTAGCTATTCAGGTTATGGAATTTTCCAATATACATATATTATTAAAATGACTCTAATGTATGTCGCCTTAGCAGGCACACAGCATTTCTTGAATTGGTAACGATAATAATAAGCGATGTGTTTCATGTAAATTCTTTAGGTGTCTACTAATAATAACAAATTATCAATAAGCATTATTCATTGTTATCCATGGCGTTAAATGAAAAGCAAGAAAGCAAACGAAGGTACTTGGAAAATTACATCGGATATGGTTTCATATCTTCGGGACCTGAAGATTCTCCATTGCCATTCTGTCTTATCTGCAATGCAACTCTGTCGAATGAGGCGCTTGTTCCAAGAAATTTGAAGAGACACTTGGAAACAAAACATCCAGCTGTAAAAGAGCGACTGAAGAAATACTTAAAAAAACATCAGGGCTCAACAAAAAAAACAAGCTAAGAAACTTAGGAACTATCTAAAGCTGCCAGGGATTGTTTGCAAGTTATAAGGCTGCTCAATTATTAGCAACACGCAAGAAAGCAAACACAGAGGCTGAATCAGTCATTGCACCAGCTTTAGCAAGAATTGTGGAAACTTTCCTTGGATTCACTGCCGCCGAAAAAGTTAAGAAGGTTCCTTTGTCAAATGATAATATCTCGCGCAGATCAAATCTGCGAACACTTCGACGTGACTGACGATGAAGTGTCTCTGTTGTGGTCTCTTCAAGTTGATGAATGCACTGACGTTAGAAGCAAAGCCCAGCTGCTAGCTTTTATTCGGTTCATAAAGGATGAAAAATGTGTCAACTAATTTTTATTTTGCTAAGACTTACAAATTACTACCAAAGGCAATGATTTTTTTCAAAGTGGTGAACGAAAACATTTTGCTCTTCAAACTACAGTGGAAAAACTGTGTCAGCTTTGCACCGATGGCTGTCCTTCCATGCAGGGAAATAGAAAGGGATTCGTCACTCTTGTGCGTCAAGAAAATCCAAATGTATTATTTGTTCACTGCATGATCAACAGAAAAGCTCTTGCCTTGAAGTCTTTGCCGAAAGATTTGATGTCTGTTCTGGATCAAGTGATTGAAGCTGTAAACTTCATCAAATCCCGACTTTTCTCTCAGCTTTCTGAAGCAATGGATTCAGACTACAAATGTCTCCTGTATCACATCAACGTTCGTTGGCTCCCGATGGTAAAAGTGTTAAAGCGTGTTTTCAACTTTGACACACCTGCAGTCAGCATTGCAGCATTACTTTCCAACAAATGGAAGTAATGAGTATGGATGGGTCAGCTATCCATTCGGAAACATTGAAGCTACAACTCTTACAACTGAAGAAGAAGAGTGTCTCATTGATTTAAAAAATGATTCAGTTCTTAAGTTTTGCTGAGAAAATGTGATGGGATGTGTTTTTGATTTCAATCAACAAGTTATATCCTGCAATCAGTTTAAAAGCAATCAAAATAATTCTTCCATTTGCATCTTCGTGGTTTTGTGAGTTTGGATTTTCAGCACAGGCTTAAATGAAGTCTAAGAAAAGAGAGACTTCTTACAATAGACGATGAAATGCGAGTTTGTCGACTTTGGAGTCTGAATTAGTTCGCATTTGCTCTCAAAACCAGCCACACCCTTCATAGTAAATGTAATACTTAAAAACAGGTCAAATATTTTTTCTTTTTATTACAAAACAACTGTCGCTCTACGTGGTGTGCCGCGAAATTTTTGTAGTTTTTCTACTGTGCCGGCAGACAAAAAAGTTTGAGAAACACTGGCATATGGAGAGAGGAGACGAGGATGATTAGAGGTCCACAGTCTGGTCAGTCCATAAGTTCGAAGTTTCATGTTAAGTATGTGGCCAGCACAACGACCAACCGCCTTTACTTTTCCCCAACATTGTCAGGTACCCATTAGAGTTGGGTGGACTCAGAGGTGCCCAAAGATCCCGAAATAAAAAATTCCGGTCTTCACCAGGATTCAAACCCGAGACGCCCGGTTTGGAAGCCAAGCACTTTACCGCTAAGCCACCGCGCCTCCAGAAATATATTGTAAGAGCTATTATTTTGCTTTCAATAACTAAGGAATGGGAGATTTAAAAAAAAAAAACTTCACCTCTATTCTCAGCGTACAAAAATTCTAATGCTAGGTCTATAGTTCCAGACAATTGAGAAAATTGGCGCGCAAAATGTTTCTAAACTTTTATTATTTATTTAAATCTTTAATGAAGACAGTTCCCGTAAAGTAATTTTGCGCAGACCAGATTAAATTCTAGAAGATTAAATTTATTTCAAACAATTATAACAGTTAATCTAGAGTTTTCCTAGTGCGGCCAATTAGTAATTCTTTTCCCAAAGATCAACTGTCAAAAGGCTAGGAAAATCGTTAAAGGGAAACTCTCATGGTTTTGACAATTTTTGATATAATATGCGTTTTGATTCACAGATAATTAATATATTTTTCTTTTTTTTTATATTTGAAATAATAACTTAGTAATTGATGTTTTTCTGACGTTATTTTTCGGCGCATCCAAAACATTCAGACTTTCACCGGGTTTCTATGTGACGTCACACTAACCTATTAATTTAATCTATTGACTCATTTTATAGCGTGAGACCATAGTTACAAATTCTCATTAAAAAAAAAAATCGCCGTCTATACAGTTAGATCTAGGATCTTGTAAGCAAAGAACAAAATGCGTATTAAAAGGAGATTTACATGCTTGACTAACCACGGCAGTGTATATTTTCTCGCCTGACCACTTAACACACAACAAACATTATCGCTTGGTTGTCTTGTCATGACCGACTACACGTAGTCTAGACTAGCCTTACACTGACCAGTTTGTTCGAATCAGTCAGACACACGATATATTTACTTCTTGGGATAGGGAGAGGTTTAGATGAAAATGTTTTTTTTTTTCTCGAGTTGGTTATCCTAATGCTTTTACATCTCTCTCTATCTATATAAAACTATTGCATAGCTCTGGACTATATCGTCACTAAGCCTAAGAGCCTGACAGCTACTGTAAGAAAGAAGCGATACGATTGGTTAAATCTAGTTTCCCTTTCAGTATTGTTGATGGAAGTGACGTATGTCTAAGATAAAAACAGAATTTCAAAGAACCCCGTTTTTTAGGAGGCGTGGCATATTTACTGTCCAATTTATTATATATAAAATTTTCTAAGCATTTAAATAAAAAATGATATAATGTTTACTATTACAACTTTTTACGCAGAATTTAAATATGTCAATAACTAAAATTTGAAAAACTATGAGAGTTTCCCTTTAAAGCCGTTTTCGAGAACCGTGTCCAGGTTCTAGATTTTGCCGCTTTGCAAGGTGAATAGAGATTGTAACAAAAAAAAATTAAAAAAAAATGTGCAATTCTAGTATTAGACTCTCTTTTAAGTCTATTTATATATTTTTATATATTATCACTGCTCTACCGAGAGAGAAATAGGAAACTCACTTTTTTTCTACGATACATTTTCAGTGTGCCCTACTTTTCGCTTCGGTACGCTTTTATTGCGTCATCAATTTCTGTGCATTTCCTTCGTTTTGTGTTCCTGACTTAATCTGTTCAACCTCGTCAGGCCATCTCAATAAATTATCACGACGATGACTGAATCGTGGAGGCGGAGGGTTAAAGTCATTGACCTAGTCAAAAACCAACGACAGCAGTTTTTTAGGGACTCGAGTACTAGAAAGCCGTTTCTATAAATAATATATTTTAAGAACTCAGAGGTATAGGACGAATTGGGAAAGCCAAACCTATGAGACATTATTTCGGCAATATGGCCGACATGCTTGCATTGATCTACATGTTGTTGTTGTTGTTTTTTTGTACTGACACTCTACATTCATGCTGTCTATCCACCTTGGAGAAGTGCTCTCAACCTGTGGGTCGCGACCCTCTTGGGGGTCGATTGACGATTTGCCAGGGGTCGCCTAAGACCATCGAAAATATGAATTGTTATTGTCTACTCTTCTATTGCTGTGTATGTGTGCTGGATGGGGGGGGGTCGAGGCAGAGTGGTAAAAAGGGGTCGCCGAGATTAAAAGGTTGAGAACCGCTGACCTAGGAGAAGAAAAACTTAGAATTCAAACCTTTACTTCATTACGAGTATACCCAAACATGGAAAGGTTACTGGGGGACAACACTAATAAAACGTCAGGAGTTTGCAACCCTTATCTACTTATTACACACAGTGCTACAACGCAACCTGTGACTCTACTGATGCCAAAGTAACAGATATTTACTGTTCCTTTGGAACATGATGACCTGCTAACTACTGTGAAAAAACGCAAGCTTAAAATCTATGGCCATATTACAAGATCTTCGGGACTCGCAAAGACTTTCATTCAGGGAACAGTACCAGGAAAAAGAAGAAGAGGCAGACAGAGAAAGCGATGGGAGGACAACATAAAAGAATGGACGGCATGCCATTGAAAGAGGTTTTAAACAGGGCAAAGGATAGAGAGGAATGGGAAAAGACGGTGTACAAGTCTTGCTTGGTGCCCCAACCGTCTAACAGACTAAGGGATAGGTGAGGTTGGACACATAAGCAGTGTGAAGACAGGGAAACTGCTGTGTGGGTGAGATCGTTCCGACACCATGACTAAAGCTCAGGCTCTTATTGCGTCATTCCAATCCCCGATCTTAAAGAACTGATGAGGAAACTCTATCTTTGGAGTTGTCACGTAGACATCTGTTGTTTTGTTCACAAGTCAAGGCCACTCCCCCCGGGAATCCCAGCGGCCATTTTAGTTTCGTCTAGAATTTCAACCACGTGCTTTGCAGACGTCTCAATTCAAATTTGATTGGTTGGAATTAATTAGCTGTTGCAAAGAGACGCGGTTGCAGAGCGTGGCCAGTCATTTGAGCTTTGATTCTGTTTGAGAACAGTCACGTTTTGTAGATCTAATATTTTTACATATAAAGTATATTTTTATTCTATTACAAGTTTCATTGATACATATTTGTACATAGCTTTACTTATGTTGGATTTAAATAAAGGTTCCAGTATTTTATTATCAAAGCATTACTCGAGTGAATCCTAGATCGTCTACAACGTTTTTATTCAATAATACAATCCACCGGCTTTATTGTGACATAAATGGCACTCCGACGAAAGTTTATCAAGACCTAGGACAAATTTCTAAATTCAATACGGAACTTCATTTTTTATTCAACAAAGGACAGAACTACTGTGTTTAAAGGTCAGTTGGCTACCATTTATTTTATTAAAGATCTTCGTTAGATTTATCGTTTAACTCACGAAATCTATTGATTATATGTAATTGGCAAAAGGCGTAAGACCAATATACATATTTTTCACTTACATAGGCAGCAATAATAAAACCTATGAAGTATTCTTCTAACTGGCAACGTAAATAAGACCAGTAAATTACTCGTCTGGCAACGCATACACAAGGCCAGATCGTCCAACTGCCTACCAGTAGAAAAAGTTCTCGGCTCAATTAATCAATCGATATCAACAATCAAGCTCGCAACTCCAGTAGATACAATACTACTGCTAAAGTATAACCAGCCTATTGTGGCATTAAGAACCTTGTTATCATTCAATTTGTCGCAGTCACCGGTTATAAAGCAAATTTCTTATTCCATATGATAGGACAAATTCTTACTAGTGCTTCTTCTTCACTAGTGCCATAAGAGCATGTAATGGGTTGCCTGATCTAGCCAGGAAAATCAGTGAATTAGCAGAATTTAAATCACTGGTTAACGTACCTGACTACATTAACACATGAAATGAGTAGGACGTAATTATCTTTTGTTTTGAAGTAACGTCTGTAATTTATATTATAAGATACGATAAGATGATAAGATAAGATAAGTAGAGATAAGATAAGATAAGATAAGATAAGATGATAAGATAAGATAAGTAGAGATAAGATAAGATAAGATACACCGCTGAAAAAAACAGCCATGCAACACATCTTCTAATATTACCGAGATCTAAAAGCACCTTCGTTTTTTTTTTTTTTTTTTGTAATTCAAATTTGGGATTGTTTAGAGAAGATGTTTCTCAATTGTGAGGCAGCGTGCATCTCTCAGAATGTTTGAAAACCATGAAAGTTATGGACGAATCAAAACCATTGAGACAAACGTTGAAAGCCTTCAGGCCAAACACAAACTCCAGCGATAGAGCTTTCGAGACGAAGGCACACTTTATCAATTACAGAAGATGGACATAACATGGACATATACTTGGAGCGTGGGCAAACACATTGACCTAGGCTGACCAGACATGGACACCAGAGGAAAACCGCAGAAAAGATGGAGATGGATGGGGAAAGAGCACGGAGGTTATAATCTAGAACAAACTTAAGTGGCTTTCATGTGTTGATGTGTGTAACTCAATATGGGGAAAGAGGATGGAGGTTATAATCTAGGTCAAACTTAAGTGGCTTTCATGTGTTGATGTGTGTAAACCATTGAGCTTTGTCGGATTAAGTTAATGATGATATATAATGCTGTCATCTTGGAGACAGTCAAATGGAAAAAGAAAATATAAATGTATAAGAATCGACGAATTGGAAAAAAATACTCCACGATAAATAAAATCGACAAAATGGCAGACACAATTATTGTACGCGTACATCTCAAAGTTACCAGACGACCGGAATTTTTTTTTTTAATGAACGTCATCCGTTGGCTAGGCATTTGTTTGAAGTATGAAATGACCAGCTTTCTCTAAATTGTTTATTATAATTGCAAAACATCTGTCGAATTTAAATCAACGATGACTTCTGGTTTTATTATGTAAGCCTATTCAACCAATTGTTATGCATTTCCTAGAGCCTGTAGCCCACATATAGTTAAGTGAACATTATTTTACATATTTTATATATTCTTTTTTTTAACTCCTCCCCCCTCCCATCTGACATCGGTTAATAAATGAAAATGTCAGGCATGTTGCTATATATATACATACAAGTTGACCCGCGGCGTAGCATATGCCGCTGTGTAGTGAAGGGTGAACAGTTCCTGAAATACACAGTTGTCCTAACGTCTGTATGCGCATGCCTAGAGGGCGAGGAAGGCGCGGGTGCGGGCGGGAGGGGGGCGGGAGGAGGGTTAGAGAGTCGGCGTGCATGTGTGGTGTCCCGCATGATTGGGCGACGTAGAAAATTATATATACAGAGTAGATTACTTGTTGTCCCCCCTGAGACGTGCTCTCTGTCGCCGCAAAAGTTACGTGATGTAACTCTAGTCCGACTTACAGAAATAAAAGAGCTATCTTTCCATGACTTTTTTCATCGAAGGTTAAAGAGTCGGCGTGCGTGCGTGGTGTACCGCATGGTTGGGCAACGTAGAGAATTGCATATACAGAAGGTGAGTTTATATAGGTTAGAAATTATCACGGAGTGATGCGAGATTCGCAGAGTAGTGAATCTGTAAAGGGAGCTAATTGAAAATGAAAGAATTTATAATTTCCTCCACTAGATGTTTCGGTTTTAAGTATATATATAATATATATATATATAGATATTTAGAAAAGACAGTTTGTTTTAGTACATAAGTTTGAAGCTTCATGTTTTGTCTACTTTTTTTTCAATCTTTGTTGAATTGTAATATGGTGTGTATTATTGCTTTATTTATTGTGGGATTTCCACTTCAGGATTATTTTCAATGCTAATTAAGAGCTCTGTTCTCTTGTCATTGAAACAAATATCTCCGGCGCATACTGAACATTGGGGCATCTTTTTAAAAAGTGAAGTCCTCCTTTCGGACGTTGCCATCTATAGATGATGTAAAGGTCATCTGTTTCTGTGGTCCATGTTGATCGAGGGTATCGAGTGGCCAGCACAACGACCAACTGCCTTTACTTTTACCCAACAAATGTCAGGTACCCATAAGAGCTGGGTGGACTCAGGGGCGTCTTAAACACTCAGAAATTTAAGATCGCATTATTTTCGCAGGACTCAAACCCGGGACAGCAGGCTCCGAACCCAACCACTTTACCATCAGCCACCGCGTCCACTACTTATTCCTAGTCAACAGATAGAATATCAGAAAATACTTACCTTTTAATGAACCAGTTCTCTTGAAGATGCAGATTTTTATAATGTCCTGTTATCTGAAAATGCAAAAATAAAAATAAAAACAATATTTGAAAAATGATGATTTGTTTCACTATAAGTGTAATATGTATTAGATGTAGTGTCAAACGCCTGGAGACAAACCATACGTTTATCTCCTTTTCTCTTTTTTCCACCGTTCTCTTTTGTCTCTCTCTCTCTCTCTTATTACTTTTCTACGTCCCTTTGTCTCTCCCTCTCTCTATATTTCTGTTTCTCTTTCTCTCACTCACTATTCTCTCCTTTGCATCTCTCTCTCTCCCTCTCTGTTCCTCTGTCTCTCGATCTTTTTCGCCTTCTAACCTCTCCACCATATCTCTATTCCTCTTGCTCTCTCTCTCTCTCTCTCTCTCTCTCTCACACACACACACACACACATACACACACTTCAACAGACACATTCATCCTCTCAACGTCCAGCACTCAAACACAAGATATCAACGATTTGTTCCCCCAGTGTCCAGACATCCTGAGAACTGAACTTCCTCTTCTACTATTCACAGACTTCCGTTTTTGTTTTGTTTGGTTTATTTTATCTAACTAAATTCATCTTATTTTGCACCTTTTCTTAAGAGACGCCTTCTTTGTTTCTTTCGATTTCTCTCCCTTGTCTGAGAATATTTTTTTAGGGGTTGCAGTGCAGAAAATCTCCCTCTTTCTTCCCCATAAATGTCTCACTCTCTATTTTTTTGTTACATACTAGAATACAGGCTGTTCTTTGAAGACGGTCGATATACTTAGCAGGGACTTATGTCAACAGATTGGCGACATTGTTGTGTATTTCTATATTGAACATGTAGGGATTATAATAAATAACTAATGTTGAGCGATACGTTTGTTATCAAACATAACTTCACCACTAAGTCCCTAATTACCTTGCTCCCCCCCCCTTCTCTTTAAAAAAAAAGAGAGGGGGTCGAGAAAACCTAACGATTAAAAGCCGTATTATCTTTCGATCGTTAATGCGCACGAAATGCCCACCCAGCTTAGACAAGGGCAATCACTGCCTGGTTCAATAATGTACTTTTCGTAAACACGTATGTGGTTGTCTCCCCCTGATCCTATTTTTAGGGACATTCCGCGAGAAGAGATGTTTTGTTGATATTCATTTCGTTTCATAATAGTAATCTTTTTTAACGGCCATTTTTTAAAAAGAAATTCAGAGAATGGGAAGTCAACAGCAAAGACAAAAAATTTGCTTTCGAATTTGTTTCCCATTGCTTTTTCTTTTCGCTTAAGTAGCTATGTCTTCTTATAGTAGGTCTT
>JADKLZ010026954.1:0-11763 GCA_021533235.1 Biomphalaria straminea | reverse complement strand
ACGGACAGACGGACAGACGGACAGACGGACAGACGGACAGACGGACATTTTGCACAAACCTAATAGCGGCTTTTTCCCCTTACGGGGGCCGCTAAAAACAAAGGTTACAAAGAAAGTGAATGTGAAGTTAGATGTGAACTTGGCCTAACTGATGTCTTATAATGAGTATCTTGTCTTATTTTATCCTTTATAATACAGACGTTACTTCAAAAAAGGATTCGAGCAACACGTCCACCTCACTCTCTGGCCCTAAAGCCCATTCTTTTCCGTCTTTGGTCAAGACGTCCGGGGACAAGTTTGGGTGCAGTGGATGACCAGAGACTTTCTGTGTATCTTGTCCTGCTCTTGAGTGCTCCACATTACTGTGTTGTATCTAATTGCTTTGTAAAGGGTCAGTCTCTTATGGGGTATATGGGGTGTCTTGCGGGGTAGCACCTCTTAGTCCCCACTCGGTACCCAACTCTCACATGTGGCTCCCAGAAGCTGTAGCATGCTCAGTGGCCACACCCCGGAAACGGCTTTAACTTGTCCGGCTAAACCAGGTAGAGGGTATCTGACGTGTCTATGGCACTCAGTACACTGAGGTTCTGTCAAACCTAGCATGTGAAGTCTGGACTTGGCGGCCCGTGCGTAACGTCACATAACTAGACAAATCGGACAGAAAAGCAACTACCAGCACAGTGTTGTGGAGCACTCAAGAGCAGGGTAAGACACGCATGAAGTCTCTGGTCATCCACTGCACCCAAACGTGTCCCCGGACGTCTTGACCAAATCTTGCTTCCGGAAAAAAAATGGGCTTTATGGCGAGAGAGTGAGGTCGACGTGTTGCGCGAAACCTACTCACTTTAATCCAAATTTCAGTGCAAGTCACTTGTCATCCCCCCAAAACACAACCAGACACTAGCTCCAGCAGGAATAAACTGCCCAGTGTGCGGCCGAACATTCCGGGCACACATAGGTCTCACCAGCCATATGAGGAGGCATAAAACACCAGTCCCAGGCCCTCAGCCCCGTAGATGACAAAGTGGTCATCATCGAACCACGATGGACGAACTATATACATTGTTTTAAAAAGGGTCAGTCTGTTGTTCAAAGCCTTAAGCAAAAAAAGTTTTCTGTAAAAACAAATAAATAATTCCTGTAGTTTTGTATTCCATGAGAGTTGCAATTCTCTGTAGTTCACGTGATAATATGAAAAACTACTTTTTATGTCCAATTTATTTGCATAGTAAATAGATTTTTTCTCTTTAAAGAAAAAGTAAAAAATTTTTTGGCAAATATAGTATTAATTATGACAGAGCTTATATAACTTAGCAATACAATTGTAAAAAAAATATATTTTTTGACCAAAAATCTAAAACCATTTGCATAAATGTGTTAAAATAGTATGTACTTGGCTCACATAATAAAAAGTATTCATAGTTTGTTACTGTTAAAAGTAAATAGTTTTAAATATGGTGTATTTTTATGAAAAAACTGCTTGCATAATTGATTTAAAAAATTAATGCTTTCAGAAAAGAAAAAAGTAGCCGTTACATCAGAACTTTGAATGATCTAAAATATCATGATGTCCGATTTTCATTTTCTCTTCAAGTTTACTAGATCTTAACGGGACGGACGGACAGACGGACAGACAAGCAACACAAAACTAATAGCGTCTTTTCCCCTTTCGGGGGCCGCTATAAAAGAAAAAAAAACTAAAAAACATTCCATTAGCTCTCATAGCAATGATCCATTTTAAACATATGATATAAGTATAAGCCTTCATGAACATTTGATATCAGCATTTATGAACATATGATATAAGCCATTATGATCATTTGATATAAGACATTGTGAACATCTGATATAATTCATTATGAACATTTGATATAACCAATTTTTAACATTTAATATAAGCTATTATGAACATTGATATAAAACTTTATGAACATTCAGTATAAGCCATTTCTTTTGTTTTTCTTTCATTTCCGTGTTTTTCATATTTTAATCAACATAAATCTAAAAGTACATTGAACAAAAAATACGAGATAAACAATTCTTAATATCTTAAATTCCTCATCAATGCACACATGTTCTAATGAGAAAAGAAAACGAGATCATTGACTTGAGATCTCTCCAAAAGTCAATGTCATTAGCCAACAATGAAAACATTCTAAGATTATTTACTAATTAATGTCCCTATTTTTTTGGCAAGGCTTATTTCACCGCACTCTGTTTGGTACAAATCTTGTAGAACTTCCCATTCTTTTAATCAAGTTTGAGCTCTGCATAATTATTCAATGTCGTTGACAACACATGAATCAATCCAAAGAGTAGCCAATGACGTATTTAATTAATGGTAATATATTGTGTTTTTTACGTTGTTGTAATTAATATAGCCATTCGACACTAATTGTGCGTTTTTTTTCTCTTATGTAAATTTTGCTTGTTTTTAAATAGTTTTTGTATATTAGCATTATTTGTGCTAAATCATGGCCCAATGCGCTTTGGTATTATCTCCATTATGGAAGTGTGGTGTGGTGGGTTGGAAGGAGGTTAGTGGTATCAGAGAGAAGGTTTCCTTGCTCCTTTTAGGCACTCAGCGAATTGATATACAGCTCAGCTCGAGTTAAATTTCAAATTGAAATTCAGGATCTCCTACGGGATTTTTAACTCGAGTCTCTTTGGGTAGCCTAGCGGTTTAATGGCACTCAGTCACATCTCTCTTTTTTTTTCAAACGTGTGGTTACCCAATTGTAGGCTTCTCACTTTAATTACTTTATTTGATTTTCTAAGCTGCTAGTTGTCGGATATATAAGAAGGCAGAATTTTGAAGTTCCGAGCCTGGTAAATTATTCACTCATGGTTGGACATTGGGAAAGAAGAATGAGTGTGTCATTATGTCGCTATGATACTAAGGATGGCGTGTGACCGAGAGAAATTGAGAGCCTTGCTTGAACGACTATTTCATGAAGTGTGAGGCTGACGTGTGTGTGTGAGTGTGTGTGTGTGATATGGAAAGCATGGGTTCATGTGAAGGTGTGTGTGCGCGTTTTGAAAATGTGGGTCTGTGTTTGTGCCATTATGTGTGTGTTATGCAAGGGTGGGTCTGTGTTGGCCCATTCGTGCTGATCTCGTGGATCACGCCCAAATCTTTAATTAAAACCTCGGGAATTCTTCGGGATTGAGGTTGACCATACCGGAAATGACCTCAACTCCATGATCACCTTGACCCACATGGAGGTCACACACACGCCGACCTGAATCGGCCTCGATGAGTATTTGTATTCCTTCATGTTATGTATTATTCACAGGATAATCCCGGTGGGAAAATCCGGTTCACGAGGACGGGATGAAGCTCGAGCCGAGGCTTATCCAAGAACGACAGGATCATTACGGGGTCTTAGAATGGCTTATCCATGACTTGGATACGCGAAAAGTGATGATATTTGTTTAGACGTTTCTTAACATAAAAAAATCTCTAGGCCTAATTAGAATGTTTGTTTTTTTTTTTCTTAGAAGGGGAAGAATTTTGTGTTCTTGTCTTCCATTTAAATCCCTTGACAAACTGGATTAAGTGGATCAGAATGAAGATGTTGATAATAAAAGAGAAAATGCTAAAGAGGTACGTTTTGACAAATGAATACATCTACCTTTAATCTAGTATCACATCATTTAATAGACAGACAGATAGACAGACAGATATAGATAGATAGATAGATAGATAGATAGATAGATAGATAGATAGATAGATAGATAGATAGATAGATAGATAGATAGATAGATGGATGGACGGACGGACGGACGGACGGACGGACGGACGGACGGACAGACAGACAGACAGACAGACAGACAGACAGACAGACAGACAGACAGACAGATAGATAGATAGATAGATAGACAGGAAGGCCATCTATTTTCAATTTCTAGTTTAGCTGCTATTGTAATTGCAAAAAGAGTGTCTTAATATTCACATAAATGTAAACCATTTTGAAATTAACGAAAACTAAATGCGAATTCCTAAAGTAATTGCTATTTTGATTCCGACTGTAGAGTTTTAATATTCACATACATATAAACCAGTTAGAAATTAAAGAAAACTAAATGCGAAGGGAGGCAAATCTTTTTTTAAAAACTGTAACACAATATGTCTGTGCGGTTATTGAGATAATACTAATAATATTGTCTAATATCGATAACCACAATAGTTAATACTATCGTGTACAAGTTTGTGCATATATTCAGTGTTTCTAATGATGGCATTGCTCTTCCATTTTAATTCCTCACTAGTCGTGTAAATGTATCTGACATTTTCTTTTAGTTTCCATGTCTGCGTTTTTCTTTATGTTAAATTACCTTGAATTTGTTCTTATTACGTTTCACTTTTGAAACCAACATGTCCCTTTAGTTTTCTCGGCCTTTCCAAATTGTCTTCCCTTTTTTATTCTCCATTTTTTTGTTTCGTCTCTTGGTTCGTTGGCCTTTTCTCCGGTTCCCGGGCTTATTTTTGTGAGTTTCGGCTAGCTACGATTGTCGTTATTGAACTCTTGTCGTCTGTTCACGTCTCAAGAGCTATTTAAGTGGTGTTCCTCTCGGGATGGGGGAAACATTTTTTGTGTCAGTTCTGTCGATGACATTTATTATTGTATCCTTGTCGATCTGAGAGACATTAAAGGACAGACCTCGTTAATCAATTCCTGGATTATCTGCCCACTAACACGTGATAGAAAAGAAACTTCCAAGATGGCGCGCGACACTTCCTTTACATGACATCGACTCGTCTGCGCTAAAGAACAGAAAACACGCACACACACAGGGCCGGTCCTAGCAAGTGCGGGGCCCTATGCGAAACTGATTCGCGGGGCCTATTCTGTATGGGAATAAGGATAATAGGCCTAATTGTATACGAAAAAATATTAGACTAAGTTAAAATTGCGATCTGAACTTTACAAACCTTGTAACCAAGGATCTATTTATATGCCAGAGACTATAAAAGTAAATAAAGTTTTCGAACTACCGATTATTGTAAAAATAACAAAAAAAATTCGCCCGATTATTACATTTTATTGCATGAAAGCTGACCTTGCCTTTTTTTCCTTTTTTGCGCGTAGGATTGGCGTTTTCCGCAATGAATGGCATCCAAAATGACAAATTAGTCTATTTTTTCTGTAGATTTTTTAAGAGTTTTCAGCAGATTTTAATAAATTACGATTTCCAGGAATTTTTCGTTTATATTTTGCAATTTAATAATTACACCTTGAATTAGAGCGGGGCCTATGAAAGCGAGGGGCTTACTGCAACCGCATAGGTTGCAGTGGCCTAAGACCGGCCCTGCACACACATACACTCACAACACAAACCCACATTAAGATTTAAATTATTCACAGACGTGGGGTCACATAACAATAGAGGGTGGGTAGATTGAAAGCTTTTCAATAAAGAATTAAATTTGTTAAAAGTTAACATCGTCGACAAACGAGAAAATGGAGGAGATACCGGAAGTGATTTCCCCACCCCCTTGAAAAAAAAAAGAATTGTTTTGTTTGCAAAGGTTTCACTTTATGTCTGTCTCTTGCTGCTACGTGGATCACACTGTATTCTTGCAATTTAGTTTTAAGTACATCAAGGATTGTGTAGGCTTGGGATTGTTGATTGAGTAAACACCATTAAAGAAGAGATCAGAGATTGAAAAGCTTCTTTAAAACTGGGAAAGGAATAGTCCAATTAAATCTAAAAGTCAAACTCAATTTTAAACAGGGATTGGAATTGAACAAAAAAAATATTTTAAAAAAGATGCCTCCTACTACCTACAACCAATAGAGCTATTGCTTTTCTCATAATAACTAATAAATGTTAGATTTTTAAAAAAAGTGGAATATCTTTTAACCACCCTCTCGCACCCCCCTCCACCCTCTTTTCCCCTAGAAAGACTCCTCGTTAAGCAAATGTATAGATTTTGTACACTTTATAATATTCCAATGGTAGGCCTTTAGATTTAGACTCTAAAAATGTACCTGACATTATTTGGAGAAAGTAAAGGCGGCTGGTCTTTGTGCTAGCCCCACGATACCCAAGTTAGCTGTCTGATATAAAAACCCATCTTTACATCATCTCCTCTAAATATCTGAAAAGGTCTGAAAAGAGATCTTTACTGTTTGAAAACAGCGCTACATGGCTAATGTCGATAAACGACGGGATTGAAAATGAAATTTTGCATGGAATTTTCGGAAGATTGTACTATTGTTTTTAAGCGAGTGTGAGAAGGTGTACATTATTTATAACACAATGATGTTCAATTAAGAAATTTTTTTTAAACCATTTAAACCTGAAGTCTTGAGTTATTCAGAGGCGGCCTTACCAATGCTTGTCTTTGATCTTACTTCCCAGTGGTGGAGGCTGTCCAGGCCTGAGCAAGCTATTATAGCACAGTGCAGCACAGGCTCATATTTTATATCATATTTCTCACGGCTATGGCCTAATTTCGATTCACGGTGCCCCCGCTGCGAAGAAGAAGAGGAAACCGTGCCTCATATTTTATTTGACTGCTCCAGACTGGCTGATATCCATCTCGACAGGTCTGGGAAACAAAAAAAAATACTCGACCTGTATGGTGACATGTATGCACTTCACAAGACAGCAGTGTTTCTGTCCAGGGCTTTTGCAAGAGAGGATTTGAGCCTCTAAAGCCCTCATTCAAATGGAGATTGATGATGGTGATGTTGACGGAGAGAATAGGTTCTCTTTATCGCACCCCCGCAACCCTAAGCACGGGGCCTGTGGAATTTAATCACTCCCTATGACCGCCTCGGTTTTATGCCTGTTAAGAGGAAGTGACCTCTAGACTTAACTCTCGCTTCCTTTTCCCTCCTAAATAGTGGCCTTGTAAATATAGTGTGGCCTGATTCGTACGAACTACAAATTGCCATCGTAAGAACATGACCTGTACGTGTTTGTAATGGCATTAGGAGACATACTTAAGCCTGTCTATAAAAGGAGCAGGGGGGCGGGGAGGGGGTGCGGAAAGATATGACAAAGTTTCTTGAGAGTTGCATACATATGATAAGATAAGATGATAAGATGGTAAGATAAGATAATTTTATTAGTCCAAACAAATGAAAACAAATGAAAATTCCGTTTATTTACAATTGCCTATAACAATGACAATGTAGATGCAGCACAAAAAACACAGACCGGCCTAAGGTAAATTTGACCCATTACTCCGAATTGGGCCCCGCGCCTTGAAGGGACCCCACATTTTACATTTGACATATCACTATTAGTCATAGCTTTTATTACGGATTTTGCAATGTGTAGGACTTTAAAGTTTAAATATTTAGTGTATTGCACGATTGTTGTAACTTTGATAAACTCACATGCGCCTATTGTTGTTTTGAGTTGCTTCCTATGCATATTGTATAATAAATATTGAAATAATTATCTAATTGATAGTAGTTCTGTTATAGTATAGATTAACCAGTTAGTTAATCATTCAATACTAATTAATACATTTTGTTTTATACAACTGAAAGGGAGCTTAACACTGTAATATTTAGATAAATTAAGTGGCTATTTCCCCTTAGAGAAGCTTTGGTTTTAAAAAGTATTATTTTCTCTATTACTTATTTACGTAAAGAAATATGTTCCCTTTTTTTAGCTTTTATTACATCCTATTTTGTCTAACAGGGCCACTTTTCCTAAAACGTAAACATTCAAACGTGGGGGATGAAGACGTCGTCAGCCAGTACCAATTTCCCCTCATAGACGCTAACCTCTCGTATCTGTCTCGGTCTCTATAGTTTGTGTTCATGGCATTAAAAATAGGGTTTGGTTTCCGGAGATTTTTAAGTTGCTGTTATATTGACAATCAAAAAATTGTATAATGACATGACTTATTTCTTTCTTTCTTTCTCTCTCTCTCTCTCTCTCTCTCTCTCTGTCTCTCTCTCTCCCTATCTATCTATCTATCTATCTATTTATCTATCTGTTTATGCTTCAGTCTCTATTGTCATTATCTTAATCTCTCTATTTAGTCAGCCAAAGGCTGTGTGATGCGTCTAGTGTGGTAGCTAACTTGTTGCCACCGCTGGCTAGCATCTGTGAAAGGGGAGCAGTTTTGTAAGTCTCTCTTGCCAGTACATAGCCTCTCCACAGCAAGTCCCATGCAGAACCACCTCGTGGTGGCAGAGGGAAACTGAGGCTGCGAAGTCTTAGGCTAAACTGCAAGGGTCTCGGAGGAGGTTTGGCCCCAAGATGTGAGGCAGGCATGGCCCGTCGGCGTGCGGACACGCCCTGCTACCCACAAACCAAACCCCTAGCTATAGGCTAATAGCCGCACTGCATTGTGTATGTCCCAGTAAGGTCTAAGGCTAAGGGAGTAAACCCTAACAGAAAATCCGGTCATGGAGCCCCGTAGGCGGGGGGACAGTAGTAAGACTACTGCCCTCTGGCAAACTCCTGCAGCCACCTGTCCCCAAATTGTGATGGCTTGCCATCCCTTCGGAGAGGTCACTCCATCTCTGACAGAAATGTCTCTGGATCGACCTCTTTAGTCACACAAGAGCTTGCAAGGGGAAAAGATCGTCTCTCGAGACGTAAAATGCCACAGAATATCTCTATTTCTTACCTATCTTTTTCTTCTCTCTATTTTTTTTTTTTGCATTCTCTCTCTCTCTCTCCATTCCTCTCCCTCTCTCTCTCTGTATGTGTCTTTAGAGATGTTGTTACGGTCTTTGCTTCCACCATCCTGACGACTGGAGATATTAATGACGACACTAATCATGAGTTCAGAAATGTAATGTACTAGAACTTGATGCGTGATGTGACCACGTGACCTTTGGTCGTGAAGGCGCGTGGTCAATTTACATTGCTGATCGATTTTTTTTTTGGGGGGGTGAGGGGGGGCTACACGAGAAGTCCACCTGGTTTATGTGTACAGATTTCAATGGTATGGCTCTACTGACAGGATTTGAATAGCCTATCGCCCTATGACGTAAATTAGGAGGCGATGTGGCTGAGCGGTAAAGCGCTTGGCTTCTGAACCGGGGGTCTCGGGTTCGAATCCTGGTGAAGACTGGGATTTTTTATTCCAGGAGCCCCTGAGTCCACAAAGCTCTAATGGGTACCTGACATTATTTGGGGAAAAGTAAAGGCGGTTGGTCGTTGTGCTGGCCACATGACACCCTCGTTAACCGTAGGCCACATAATCAGATGACCTTTACATCATCTGCCCTATAGACCTCAAGGTCTGAAAGGGGAACTTTACTATGACGTAAATTGCTTTTTAAAAGAGATATAAGCGCATTAAAAAACAATTAAACATAATATTTCAAAAAAAACAAAAGTGCCTCCTTTCTTAACACCAAAAGTTGCAGATGCACTTCTTTGGAGCAGGATACAGGCGATGATGAAATCGGGTTTTCAAAAGATCTTTAATTTTAAAGATATAAACGTGACAGACCAACTGACATACGGAAAGCACAAAACAAACAGAGATTTTCCCCATATCTGAGCCTCCGTGATTATAGTTCCGAAAAAAAAAAAATGGATTTCTTCTATAATTAAAAACTACAAAATCCGAAACTTTAAAAATATGTTTAAAACTCAACATCTTAATTGCATCATCAAGTTTAAAAATTGCTAATGTAACCGTATGTGTGTACAGGAGGAAGGGGATTTTCTCTTCAATATATGTTTGACGTCACTAGACTGTACTAAAAACTTACATCGTGGTGATTTTCCCTAGACTCAAGAGCTTTTTTTTTTTTTAACTCAGCCACTGCGATCTCTAATGGTTAAAGCTTGTAAGAATAAATTTCTGATTTCGGACCCTTAAAAATGAATAAATGATTTACATAACTCTTGAGACTCAAATATTTGAACTCTCCATCGCGACTCTACTTTATTTTAAAATGAAAATAAAAAGATGGTATAACATGTACGTATATGGTTGATGTGTTACCACAACAAAAATTTTCTGTACAGCCATGGCCAGTTTTTAAAATGGAATAGTACAGCCTTTCTCGTGCTGGGCCCCGCGTGTAGACAAAAGGGGTGGGATGAATAGCAGAGGCGGTCTTTTTTTTTTACAAAGCTTGTATCAAGTCTGTCTGTCTGTCTGTCTGTCCCACTCCCAATCTTTTAGTATGCTGAAAGTTTACAGTTCTTTACCTGCCTACACAAGAATCAATAATAATGCAGGGGCGCGGTGGCTGAGCGGTATATCGCTTGGTTTCTCAACTTGGCGTCCTGGGTTTGAATTACGGTGAAGACTGGGGTTTTGACTTATGACTTTAGTTCGGGAAAGTAAAGGCGGTTGACACCCTGCTCGATAAACGTAACCAAAGAAACAGATGACCTAAACATCATTTGCCCATCGCAAGGTAAGGAAAGGGAACTTTTTTACTTACGTGTCGCGCCTTCTTCTTCTTCTTCTTCGTTCTCATTGTTATGTTGGAGTGTTCAGATCACTACACCAATATCTGAGATGAACTGCGCAGTGGTTTCCAAGTCAGGGAGCTCTCCATATAGTTTTCTTTCAATTGGGGTGTTTTGGGGCCAGTGTCTTAGTCGGGCCTCTTGGTAAAGAGCGCAGTCTTGGAGGACGTGGTCTGCATTCTCTGATGACACTCCACAAGAGCAGATACCACGCCTGAATTCGATGTTCTTCCTTTATTTCTAAAGTAACCCAACCACCGGATCGGACAGTCTTTGCATGTCCTACATGTCTATGTTGCTGAGTCTGGGAACTCCAATCGTCTGAGTACTTCACCCTTGGAGATGACATGTATGTCGGAAAGATCCACACAGTTCATTCTCCTTAACCCTCCCCAAGGGCGTCTATTTTACTCAAAAAAAAAATTATTGCTTTGTAGAAACGGGGGAGGGGAGAGAAAGTGGGGGCGCCGGGTGCGACAAGGGAGCAGGAAGTGAGTAGAAAGCAGAACAAACACAAGATGGGGCGGTCGATAGCGCGATGGCACAGAGTTCAAATATTTCTGGAGCCAATATTCTCATCTTTAGATCAATCATTGGGCTCGCTGTAACTAAAAACGTTTGAGGTGAAACCTTGTGTGTGTAGGTTCTTTGTGTATGTGTTTTGTAAAATGTTTTACTTGTTTGACATGTTTTGGAAATTCCTTCAGAGTTGAAGATAATTATTTCCTAGTCCAAACCTCCCGCACGACGACGGGGGATGGGAGCGGGCAGGGTTTGAACCCGGGAGGCCGGGACCACCGATAAATCTGAACGACAGCCCAGCGCCTAAACCGCACGACCAGGCAGCCATCCAACCATCTGTGTGAGTGTGTGTGTGTGTGTAATGAAGCGTTTTTCTTCTTTATTTTTTTTTCTTATATGTTAGCATTTCTCGTGTTTGGGCGTTTAAAGAAATCAAAAGGGTCTGCTCATTGTTTAGGCCACCCTCCCAACCCTCGTAGTCATTCAAGACTATGACTAAGACTGGTTTATTGATCCTTACGGAAATTTGTTGTGATTACAAGTACTCTTTTCTGATTTGTCAGATCGGTGGTCCTGGGTTAAACACAACTGAAACATACACATAAATACAACAGACACAACATAAAGAGTTCATTCAGCGACTACACACGTGCATCTTGGTGCTTTTTCATGTTCCCTGATCAATGAGTGGCGGTGATAGAGTTCGTGTTCAGGATTTCCCTTATTTACCGAGCTTACATCGAGTCACTCCGTCTGTCTGTCTGTCTGTCTGTCTCGTCAAAATCTTGTACACGTTATTTTTACCACTTCCCATTCTCGCATCAT
>JADKLZ010026953.1:0-11026 GCA_021533235.1 Biomphalaria straminea | reverse complement strand
AAAAAAAAAGCAAGAAAGAAATAAAATGATGAAGAAATTAAAAAAAAAAAGAACAACAAAATAAAGAAAAAGAAAAAAACATAATAGATAAAAAAAAAAGAAAGTAAAATAGAAAAAAAGAAATAGAGAAAATAAAAAAACGAAATATATTTTAAGTGTCCTCGAAAAGAAACTTATTGTTCATAAAAAAAATTCTGAAGATATTTTTGACACCCCATAAATAGGTCAAGGACAATTGAACTAGAAACTGGCTAGACCTAATGGTTAAATGCAGAAGCGTTGAGTAATGATTCCGAACTGACAGAATGGCTTTAGGGCCAAGCAATTTATCTATATTACTGTCCTTGATTCCAAAGGCTACGGGGAGGCATTTTCATTTCCGGTGTCATCGCTCCACGAAAAGTCTCAGCAGCACGAAGCGAAAAGTGCAAGGACTTGGGAACGAAAATTGGAAGTAATAGAGCAGTGAGGTCACATCCGGTTGATGCTGCTGTGATAATCTCCCCTTGGGAGCCGATAGACATGTGCGAAAGAAAATTGGTGATGTCTTCTAAGCATAATGACAGTGTAGCGATGTTGCTGGTTTAAAAAAAAAGGCCAAACCAATCTCAAACCAAGAGACCTTATTGTCTTTTCTTTGCTCTCCTAAAAATCTACTAGAATGCAGCAAGTTCAACTTAATACTGAAGTATTTAATACTTATGTCACTTTATTGATGTAACGCGAAGAGTTTCCGCCAAAATATGTAGGTCACCGCTGGGACCTCAGAGCCACGGGAAATATTTCACTCTTCTTCAATATGTGGGCTTAAAGACTAAGCCTTATTGTAAAAGCTTTGTTATTAGAGTTACATTCGGAGTTAATATTAGGGTAAATATTAGACTTAATATCAGAGTTTGAAGGTAATACAGACTTCAAGAAAGTGGAAGGAAACAAGCTGGGGAAAAAATACAAGATTAAAAGAGAAATAACAAAGGTTACAAAGAAAGTGAATGTGAAGTTAGATGTGAACTTGGCCTAACTGATGTCTTATAATGAGTATCTTGTCTTATTTTATCCTTTATAATACAGACGTTACTTCAAAAAAGGATTCGAGCAACACGTCCACCTCACTCTCTGGCCCTAAAGCCCATTCTTTTCCGTCTTTGGTCAAGACGTCCGGGGACAAGTTTGGGTGCAGTGGATGAACAGAGACTTTCTGTGTATCTTGTCCTGCTCTTGAGTGCTCCACATTACTGTGCTGTATCTAATTGTTTTGTAAAGGGTCAGTCTCTTATGGGGTATATGGGGTGTCTTGCGGGGTAGCACCTCTTAGTCCCCACTCGGTACCCAACTCTCACATGTGGCTCCCAGAAGCTGTAGCATGCTCAGTGGCCACACCCCGGAAACGGCTTTAACTGGCCCGGCTAAACCAGGTAGAGTGTATCTGACGTGTCTATGGCACTCAGTACACTAAGGTTCTGTCAAACCTAGCATGTGAAGTCTGGACTTGGCGGCCTGTGCGAAACGTCACATAACTAGACAAATCGGACAGAAAAGCAACTACCAGCACAGTGTTGTGGAGCACTCAAGAGCAGGGCAAGACACGCATGAAGTCTCTGGTCATCCACTGCACCCAAACTTGTCCCCGGACGTCTTGACCAAATCTTGCTTCCGGAAAAAAAAAATGGGCTTTATGGCGAGAGAGTGAGGTCGACGTGTTGCGCGAATCCTACTCACTTTAATCCAATTTTCAGTGCAAGTCACTTGTCATCCACTCAAAACACAACCAGACACTAGCTCCAGCAGGAATAAACTGCCTCCGAACATTCCGGGCACACATAGGGCTCACCAGCCATATGAGGAGGCATAAAACACCAGTCCCAGGCCCTCAGCCCCCGTAGATGACAAAGTGGTCTTCATCGAACCACGATGGACGAACTATATACTTTGTTTTAAAAAGGGTCAGTCTGCTGTTCAAAGCCTTAAGCAAAAAAAGTTGTCCGTAAAAACAAATAAATAATTCCTGTAGTTTTGTATTCCATGAGAGTTGCAATTCTCTGTAGTTCACGTGATAATATGAAAAACTACTTTTTATGTCCAATTTATTTGCATAGTAAATAGATTTTTTCTCTTTAAAGAAAAAGTAAAAATTGTTTGGCAAATGTAGTATTAATTATGACAGAGCTTATATAACTTAGCAATACAATTGTAAAAAAAAACATTTTTTGACAAAAAATCTAAAACCATTTGCATAAATGTGTTAAAAATAGTATGTACTTGGCTCACATAATAAAAAGTATTCATAGTTTGTTACTGTTAAAAGTAAATAGTTTTAAATATGGTGTATTTTTATGAAAAAACTGCTTGCATAATTGATTTAAAAAATTAATGCTTTCAGAAAAGAAAAAAGTAGCCGTTACATCTCAACTTTGAATGATCTAAAATATCATGATGTCCGATTTTCATTTTCTCTTCAAGTTTACTAGATCTTAACGGGACGGACGGACAGACGGACAGACAAGCAACACAAAACTAATAGCGTCTTTTCCCCTTTCGGGGGCCGCTATAAAAGAAAAAAAAAAACTAAAAAACATTCCATTAGCTCTCATAGCAATGATCCATTTTAAACATATGATATAAGTATAAGCCTTCATGAACATTTGATATCAGCATTTATGAACATATGATAAAAGCCATTATGATCATTTGATATAAGACACTGTGAACATCTGATATAATTCATTATGAACATTTGATATAACCAATTTTTAACATTTAATATAAGCTATTATGAACATTGATATAAGACTTTATGAACATTCAGTATAAGCCATTTCTTTTGTTTTTCTTTCATTTCGGTGTTTTTCATATTTTAATCAACATAAATCTAAAAGTACATTGAACAAAAATTACAAGATAAACAATTCTTAATATCTCAAATTCCTCATCAATGCACACGTGTTCTAATGAGAAAAGAAAACGAGATCATTGACTTGAGATCTCTCCAAAAGTCAATGTCATTAGCCAACAATGAAAACATTCTAAGATTATTTACTAATTAATGTCCCTTTTTTTTTGGCAAGGCTTATTTCACCGCACTCTGTTTGTTTGGTAAAATCTTGTACAACTTCCCATTCTTTTAATCAAGTTTGAGCTCTGCATAATTATTTAATGTCGTTGACAACACATGAATCAATTCAAAGAGTAAAAATGAGTTATTTAATTAATGGTAATATATTGTGTTTTTTATTTTGTTTTATTAAAGATATATAGTTGACACTAATTGTGCGTTTTTTTTCTTATGTAAATTTTGCTTGTTTTTAAATAGTTTTTGTATATTAGCATTATTTGTGCTAAATCATGGCCCAATGCGCTTTGGTATTATCTCCATTATGGAAGTGTGGTGTGGTGGGGGGAGGGGGTTAGTGGTATCAGAGAGAAGGTTTCCTTGCTCCTTTTAGGCACTCAGCGAATTGATATACAGCTCAGCTCGAGTTAAATTTCAAATTGAAATTCAGGATCTCCAACGGGATTTTTAACTCGAGTCTCTTTGGGTAGCCTAGCGGTTTAATGGCACTCAGTCACATCTCTCTTTGTTTTTTAAACGTGTGGTTACCCAATTGTAGGCTTCTCACTTTAATTACTTTATTTGATTTTCTAAGCTGCTAGTTGTCGGATATATAAGAAGGCAGAATTTTGAAGTTCCGAGCCTGGTAAATTATTCATTCATGGTTGGACATTGGGAAAGAAGAATGAGTGTGTCATTATGTCGCTATGATACTGGGGATGGCGTGTGACCGAGAGAAATTGAGAGCCTTGCTTGAACGACTATTTCATGAAGTGTGAGGCTGACGTGTGTGTGTGAGTGTGTGTGTGTGATATGGAAAGCATGGGTCCATGTGAAGGTGTGTGTGCGCGTTTTGAAAATGTGGGTCTGTGTTTGTGCCATTATGTGTGTGTTATGCAAGGGTGGGTCTGTGTTGGCCCATTCGTTCTGATCTCGTGGATCACGCCCAAATCTTTAATTAAAACCTCGGGAATTCTTCGGGATTGAGGTTGACCATACCGGAAATGACCTCAACTCCATGATCACCTTGACCCACATGGAGGTCACACACACGCCGACCTGAATCGGCCTCGATGAGTATTTGTATTCCTTCATGTTATGTATTATTCACAGGATAATCCCGGTGGGAAAATCCGGTTCACGAGGACGGGATTAAGCTCGAGCCGAGGCTTATCCAAGAACGACAGGATCATTACGGGGTCTTAGAATGGCTTATCCATGACTTGGATACGCGAAAAGTGATGATATTTGTTTAGACGTTTCTTAACATAAAAAAATCTCCAGGCCTAATTAGAATGTTTGTTTTTTTCTTAGAAGGGAAAGAATTTTGTGTTCTTGTCTTCCATTTAAATCCCTTGACAAACTGGATTAAGTGGATCAGAATGAAGATGTTGATAATAAAAGAGAAAATGCTAAAGAGGTACGTTTTGACAAATGAATACATCTACCTTTAATCTAGTATCACATCATTTAATAGACAGACAGACAGACAGACAGATATAGATAGATAGATAGATAGATAGATAGATAGATAGATAGATAGATAGATAGATAGATAGAGAGACGGACGGACGGACGGACGGACGGACGGACAGACAGACAGACAGACAGACAGACAGACAGATAGATAGATAGATAGATAGATAGATAGATAGATAGATAGATAGATAGATAGATAGAAAGATAGATAGATAGATAGATAGATAGACAGGAAGGCCATCTATTTTCAATTTCTAGTTTAGCTGCTATTGTAATTGCAAAAAGAGTGTCTTAATATTCACATAAATGTAAACCATTTTGAAATTAACGAAAACTAAATGCGAATTCCTAAAGTAATTGCTATTGTGATTCCGACAGTAGAGTTTTAATATTCACATACATATAAACCAGTTAGAAATTAAAGAAAACTAAATGCGAAGGGAGGCAAATCTTTTTTAAAAACTGTAACATATGAAACAGTATATGTTTCTGTGAATATTGTGATAATACTTATAATATCGATAACCACAATAGTTAATACTATCCGTGTACAAGTTTGTGCATATATTCAGTGTTTCTAATGATGGCATTGCTCTTCCATTTTAATTCTCCCACCAGTCGTGTAAATGTATCTGACATTTTCTTTTAGTTTCCATGTCTGCGTTTTTCTTTATGTTAAATTACCTTGAATTTGTTCTTATTACGTTTCACTTTTGAAACCAACATGTCCCTTTAGTTTTCTCGGCCTTTCCAAATTGTCTTCCCTTTTTTATTCTCCATTTTTTTGTTTCGTCTCTTGGTTCGTTGGCCTTTTCTCCGGTTCCCGGGCTTATTTTTGTGAGTTTCGGCTAGCTACGATTGTCGTTATTGAACTCTTGTCGTCTGTTCACGTCTCAAGAGCTATTTAAGTGGTGTTCCTCTCGGGATGGGGGAAACATTTTTTGTGTCAGTTCTGTCGATGACATTTATTATTGTATCCTTGTCGATCTGAGAGACATTAAAGGACAGACCTCGTTAATCAATTCCTGGATTATCTGCCCACTAACACGTGATAGAAAAGAAACTTCCAAGATGGCGCGCGACACTTCCTTTACATGACATCGACTCGTCTGCGCTAAAGAACAGAAAACACGCACACACACAGGGCCGGTCCTAGCAAGTGCGGGGCCCTATGCGAAACTGATTCGCGGGGCCTATTCTGTATGGGAATAAGGATAATAGGCCTAATTGTATACGAAAAAATATTAGACTAAGTTAAAATTGCGATCTGAACTTTACAAACCTTGTAACCAAGGATCTATTTATATGCCAGAGACTATAAAAGTAAATAAAGTTTTCGAACTACCGATTATTGTAAAAATAACAAAAAAAATTCGCCCGATTATTACATTTTATTGCATGAAAGCTGACCTTGCCTTTTTTTCCTTTTTTGCGCGTAGGATTGGCGTTTTCCGCAATGAATGGCATCCAAAATGACAAATTAGTCTATTTTTTCTGTAGATTTTTTAAGAGTTTTCAGCAGATTTTAATAAATTACGATTTCCAGGAATTTTTCGTTTATATTTTGCAATTTAATAATTACACCTTGAATTAGAGCGGGGCCTATGAAAGCGAGGGGCTTACTGCAACCGCATAGGTTGCAGTGGCCTAAGACCGGCCCTGCACACACATACACTCACAACACAAACCCACATTAAGATTTAAATTATTCACAGACGTGGGGTCACATAACAATAGAGGGTGGGTAGATTGAAAGCTTTTCAATAAAGAATTAAATTTGTTAAAAGTTAACATCGTCGACAAACGAGAAAATGGAGGAGATACCGGAAGTGATTTCCCCACCCCCTTGAAAAAAAAAAGAATTGTTTTGTTTGCAAAGGTTTCACTTTATGTCTGTCTCTTGCTGCTACGTGGATCACACTGTATTCTTGCAATTTAGTTTTAAGTACATCAAGGATTGTGTAGGCTTGGGATTGTTGATTGAGTAAACACCATTAAAGAAGAGATCAGAGATTGAAAAGCTTCTTTAAAACTGGGAAAGGAATAGTCCAATTAAATCTAAAAGTCAAACTCAATTTTAAACAGGGATTGGAATTGAACAAAAAAAATATTTTAAAAAAGATGCCTCCTACTACCTACAACCAATAGAGCTATTGCTTTTCTCATAATAACTAATAAATGTTAGATTTTTAAAAAAAGTGGAATATCTTTTAACCACCCTCTCGCACCCCCCTCCACCCTCTTTTCCCCTAGAAAGACTCCTCGTTAAGCAAATGTATAGATTTTGTACACTTTATAATATTCCAATGGTAGGCCTTTAGATTTAGACTCTAAAAATGTACCTGACATTATTTGGAGAAAGTAAAGGCGGCTGGTCTTTGTGCTAGCCCCACGATACCCAAGTTAGCTGTCTGATATAAAAACCCATCTTTACATCATCTCCTCTAAATATCTGAAAAGGTCTGAAAAGAGATCTTTACTGTTTGAAAACAGCGCTACATGGCTAATGTCGATAAACGACGGGATTGAAAATGAAATTTTGCATGGAATTTTCGGAAGATTGTACTATTGTTTTTAAGCGAGTGTGAGAAGGTGTACATTATTTATAACACAATGATGTTCAATTAAGAAATTTTTTTTAAACCATTTAAACCTGAAGTCTTGAGTTATTCAGAGGCGGCCTTACCAATGCTTGTCTTTGATCTTACTTCCCAGTGGTGGAGGCTGTCCAGGCCTGAGCAAGCTATTATAGCACAGTGCAGCACAGGCTCATATTTTATATCATATTTCTCACGGCTATGGCCTAATTTCGATTCACGGTGCCCCCGCTGCGAAGAAGAAGAGGAAACCGTGCCTCATATTTTATTTGACTGCTCCAGACTGGCTGATATCCATCTCGACAGGTCTGGGAAACAAAAAAAAATACTCGACCTGTATGGTGACATGTATGCACTTCACAAGACAGCAGTGTTTCTGTCCAGGGCTTTTGCAAGAGAGGATTTGAGCCTCTAAAGCCCTCATTCAAATGGAGATTGATGATGGTGATGTTGACGGAGAGAATAGGTTCTCTTTATCGCACCCCCGCAACCCTAAGCACGGGGCCTGTGGAATTTAATCACTCCCTATGACCGCCTCGGTTTTATGCCTGTTAAGAGGAAGTGACCTCTAGACTTAACTCTCGCTTCCTTTTCCCTCCTAAATAGTGGCCTTGTAAATATAGTGTGGCCTGATTCGTACGAACTACAAATTGCCATCGTAAGAACATGACCTGTACGTGTTTGTAATGGCATTAGGAGACATACTTAAGCCTGTCTATAAAAGGAGCAGGGGGGCGGGGAGGGGGTGCGGAAAGATATGACAAAGTTTCTTGAGAGTTGCATACATATGATAAGATAAGATGATAAGATGGTAAGATAAGATAATTTTATTAGTCCAAACAAATGAAAACAAATGAAAATTCCGTTTATTTACAATTGCCTATAACAATGACAATGTAGATGCAGCACAAAAAACACAGACCGGCCTAAGGTAAATTTGACCCATTACTCCGAATTGGGCCCCGCGCCTTGAAGGGACCCCACATTTTACATTTGACATATCACTATTAGTCATAGCTTTTATTACGGATTTTGCAATGTGTAGGACTTTAAAGTTTAAATATTTAGTGTATTGCACGATTGTTGTAACTTTGATAAACTCACATGCGCCTATTGTTGTTTTGAGTTGCTTCCTATGCATATTGTATAATAAATATTGAAATAATTATCTAATTGATAGTAGTTCTGTTATAGTATAGATTAACCAGTTAGTTAATCATTCAATACTAATTAATACATTTTGTTTTATACAACTGAAAGGGAGCTTAACACTGTAATATTTAGATAAATTAAGTGGCTATTTCCCCTTAGAGAAGCTTTGGTTTTAAAAAGTATTATTTTCTCTATTACTTATTTACGTAAAGAAATATGTTCCCTTTTTTTAGCTTTTATTACATCCTATTTTGTCTAACAGGGCCACTTTTCCTAAAACGTAAACATTCAAACGTGGGGGATGAAGACGTCGTCAGCCAGTACCAATTTCCCCTCATAGACGCTAACCTCTCGTATCTGTCTCGGTCTCTATAGTTTGTGTTCATGGCATTAAAAATAGGGTTTGGTTTCCGGAGATTTTTAAGTTGCTGTTATATTGACAATCAAAAAATTGTATAATGACATGACTTATTTCTTTCTTTCTTTCTCTCTCTCTCTCTCTCTCTCTCTCTCTGTCTCTCTCTCTCCCTATCTATCTATCTATCTATCTATTTATCTATCTGTTTATGCTTCAGTCTCTATTGTCATTATCTTAATCTCTCTATTTAGTCAGCCAAAGGCTGTGTGATGCGTCTAGTGTGGTAGCTAACTTGTTGCCACCGCTGGCTAGCATCTGTGAAAGGGGAGCAGTTTTGTAAGTCTCTCTTGCCAGTACATAGCCTCTCCACAGCAAGTCCCATGCAGAACCACCTCGTGGTGGCAGAGGGAAACTGAGGCTGCGAAGTCTTAGGCTAAACTGCAAGGGTCTCGGAGGAGGTTTGGCCCCAAGATGTGAGGCAGGCATGGCCCGTCGGCGTGCGGACACGCCCTGCTACCCACAAACCAAACCCCTAGCTATAGGCTAATAGCCGCACTGCATTGTGTATGTCCCAGTAAGGTCTAAGGCTAAGGGAGTAAACCCTAACAGAAAATCCGGTCATGGAGCCCCGTAGGCGGGGGGACAGTAGTAAGACTACTGCCCTCTGGCAAACTCCTGCAGCCACCTGTCCCCAAATTGTGATGGCTTGCCATCCCTTCGGAGAGGTCACTCCATCTCTGACAGAAATGTCTCTGGATCGACCTCTTTAGTCACACAAGAGCTTGCAAGGGGAAAAGATCGTCTCTCGAGACGTAAAATGCCACAGAATATCTCTATTTCTTACCTATCTTTTTCTTCTCTCTATTTTTTTTTTTTGCATTCTCTCTCTCTCTCTCCATTCCTCTCCCTCTCTCTCTCTGTATGTGTCTTTAGAGATGTTGTTACGGTCTTTGCTTCCACCATCCTGACGACTGGAGATATTAATGACGACACTAATCATGAGTTCAGAAATGTAATGTACTAGAACTTGATGCGTGATGTGACCACGTGACCTTTGGTCGTGAAGGCGCGTGGTCAATTTACATTGCTGATCGATTTTTTTTTTGGGGGGGTGAGGGGGGGCTACACGAGAAGTCCACCTGGTTTATGTGTACAGATTTCAATGGTATGGCTGTACTGACAGGATTTGAATAGCCTATGACGTAAATTAGGAGGCGATGTGGCTGAGCGGTAAAGCGCTTGGCTTCTGAACCGGGGGTCTCGGGTTCGAATCCTGGTGAAGACTGGGATATTTATTTCAGGATCTTTGGGCGCCCCTGAGTCCACCCAGCTCTAATGGGTACCTGACATTATTTGGGGAAAAGTAAAGGCGGTTGGTCGTTGTGCTGGCCACATGACACCCTCGTTAACCGTAGGCCACAGAATCAGATGACCTTTACATCATCTGCCCTATAGACCTCAAGGTCTGAAAGGGGAACTTTACTATGACGTAAATTGCTTTTTAAAAGAGATATAAGCGCATTAAAAAGCAATTAAAAATAATATTTCAAAAAAAACAAAAGTGCCTCCTTTCATAACACCAAAAGTTGCAGATGCACTTCTTTGGAGCAGGATACAGGCGATGATGAAATCGGATTTTCAAAAGATCTTTAATTTTAAAGATATAAACGTGACAGACCAACTGACATACGGAAAGCACAAAACAAATAGAGATTTTCCCCATTTCTGAGCCTCCGCGATTATAGTTCCGAAAAAAAAAATGGATTTCTTCTAAAATAAAAACTACAAAATCCGAAACTTTAAAAATATGTTTGAAACTCAACATCTTAATTGCATCTTCAAGTTTAAAAATTGCTAATGTAACCGTATGTGTGTACAGGGGTAGGGGCAATTTTCTCTTCAATATATGTTTGACGTCACTAGACTGTACTAAAAACTTACAAGTTATTATATTGTGATGATTTTCCCTAGACTCAAGAGCTTTTTTTTTTTAACTCAGCCACTGTGATCTCTAATGGTTAAAGCTTGTAAGAATAAATTTCTGATTTCGGACCCTTAAAAATGAATAAATGATTTACATAACTCTTGAGACTCAAATATTTGAACTCTCCATCGCGACTCTACTTTATTTTAAAATGAAAATAAAAAGATGGTATAACATGTACGTATATGGTTGATGTGTTAACTTAAACAAAAATTATCTGTACAGCCATGGCCAGTTTTTAAAATGGAATGTAGTCCAACTTGCTTTGATTAGTACAGCCTTTCTCGTGCTGGGCCCCGCGTGTAGACAAAAGGGGTGGGATGAATTGCAGAGGCGGTCTATTTTTACAAAGCTTGTATCAAGTCTGTCTGTCTGTCTGTCTGGTAAAAGTATTTTTGTCCCACTCC
>JADKLZ010026951.1:0-11815 GCA_021533235.1 Biomphalaria straminea | reverse complement strand
ATAATAAAATATAGAAAAAGTAAATAGTACAGTTTCCCTTTCAAACCATGTGGTCTATAGGGCAGATGATGTAAAGGTCATCTGATTCTGTGGCCCACGGTTAACGAGGGTGTCATGTGGCCAGCATAACGACCAACCGCCATTACTTTTCTCCAACTAATGTCAGGTACCCATTAGAGCTGGGTGAACTCAAAGGCGCCCAAAAATCCCGAAGTAAAAATCCCTGTCTTCACCAGGATTCGAACCCGGGACCTCCAGTACGGAATCCAAACGCTTTACCGCTCAGCCACCGCGACCCCTATTATATCAATTAGTCGTAATTATTTGATTTCGTTGTATTTGAAAAATGTATTAAGCTAACTGGAGATAAACTTTTCAATAATGAGAGATATGACATCTTTCCCATCTCTCTTCCGCCACTGTTTAACTATTGAACGAAGATAAGCGGGACATTTTCCAGTGACGTGTTCAAGATATAGATCTCCAGACCAAATTTAATTTTAATAAAATTATATTTTGAAATAAAATATACATAACTGTCAAACTCTGTGTCACTAATTAGCTAGTAATTTTTTCTCAAAGATGTTATATTTCTAGGAAAATCCTTAGTGCCGTTTTCGTGATTCGTAACCAGGTTTTTCATGAAGATTTTGCAAGCTGATAAGAGGAACTGTAATAACAAATTTTTAAATCGCACACATTTATTTTTGCTATTCTGGGGGGGGGGGGCGGGCGGTGGCTGACTGGTTAAGCGCTTGGCTTCCAAACCTGGGTCTTGGGTTAGAATCTCGGTGACTTGGTTTTTCTAGTTTCGGGATTTGTAGGGCGACCCTGAGTCCACCCAACTCTAATTGGTACCTAAAAATAGGAGGTTGGTCGTTGTGCTGGCTACATGGCACCTTGCTCTTTAACCGTTGGTCAGAGAAATAGATGACATTGAGTCTTAACTTTATCTCCTCTACAGATCGCCAGGTCTGAAAGGAAGACTTTAGATCTATTTAAAAACTAATTACTTGATGGATTCAAAATAGTTGATGTAGTTCCACTCAATTTAAGAATTGGGTTTCTAAAAAAAGTATTTTTACAAAGCTTATATCAACTCACTCTGTCTGTCTGGTAAAAAGGTTTGTTCACGTTATTTCTCCCACACCCATTCTCGCATCAAGCTGAAACTTTTGCACAATTATTCCTTGACATAGACAAGACATGAATCCATAAAAAAAGTAACTAATGATATAATTCATTACTGGTAATTCCATATTTTATTAATAGCAACAATGGAAACTAATACTTCGGTACTCATAGATAGGGTTAAAATTGTTGGGTTTAGTCCCATCAAATGATTGTTAACACTATTTCCCCTTTACGCATTGTTCAATCAAGTTGATAGCTTAAAGAAGTGTTTGTTGTACCTAACGAAGAAAGAATCGATAAACAATAATGCTCAATAAGTCAATTGATTGTTGGTAATTATTTTTTTGTCTGATATAAAAAAAAACGGAAATGACTTGTACATTATTGGTTAATATATTTTTAATGATACAGTTCTTCCTCTTTTCAACTAAAGGATTTTATATTCTTTGCTGGTTTAATGTTTTAGTTGTTCAAAGGATGTACTTCCGATATCATACATTCTACACATTGTACTCGCTAACATTCTTTTTTGCAAAACAAAAAAAAATGGGTTACATCTATATGCTCTAAGAAAATTTTGAGAATACTAAATGTCTAGAAGTTTGACTCGGATTGGTGACCTGGTCATTTGTCAATGGAGCTGATAGACTTAAGCGAGTTTGGCGGTTCCCATGATCCCATTGAGCCAGATGCGAATAAAATTGTTTACCATTTCGGCTGTGACAGGGCTCGTTACTCTTATCCCACACGTAAACTTGAACAACAGAGTTGTCTGCCATTATGTAAATTTATCAGGTTTTTCTGCCAATCTGCCCCACCCCTCATATTATGCATTTTATTGTTTTTATTCTGTTTACGTTTAATAGCCGTACTTTCAATCTAGATCTATAGATTTCATTGTTATGTATATTGCCTAGGGGTGCCCCCTACACCAACATGTTTTGTTGCCCTGTAGACGGGAGCTTGTGTTTATCTTACATTCTGTCACTTCTTATTAACGGAGAGAAATATTTTAATTTTAATCTACATATTGAATCTTGTTTTGTAACTTGGGACATAAGGTTAAAGGTCAAAGAGTCCACGTGCTATTTCTGATTATTTAATTATAGAAGCACAAATTACTGTTCCACTTACTCCGCTTGGGGGACGACCCCATGCCAAAAAAAAAGCGGTCTTTTTTTGTCGAGCTTAAAGGTTGATGGCGTAATGGAGGTGTCCCCTGTACGCGCTATAAAGATTAACTCAGGTGCCATTTTGCCCTCACTGGAAGACATTGATTTTTGTTATTATATAATTATATACGCATGCGTTCAGAGCTCAAAACCAACTCAACTTCACGCCATGCGAGTTTAATAGTTAACAGAGATGTTGGCTAGTTATGGAGTACTGATTGCAAAGCTAGAGAGGAAGATCCTAGCAATGGAATTATTTTTATTATTACTATTATAGCTTTTATATAGCTCTACTTTCATGCTTATAGCATGCTCAGGGCGCTTTTGATCCAATCTCATTTGTGGACCAGTTGGGGGGGGGAGGGTTATCCAGAAGTTGGTTTTCCGTGCTGCCTTTAGGCACAATTCTGCCCGAGTAGGGTATTGAACCTCGAGCCTCCTTCTAGGTAGCCAAGCCAAGCCACGTTCAAGCACACTTAGCCTCTCGACCACGCTTCCCACCAGATTTTACAGAAGGATCCTAGGTATAACATTAAAAGACCGCATTATGAATGAAGAGATTAGAGACATGGTTACTGCAGCCATTGGACACCACGTCTGTTGCTAATTATTGTAGAAAAAAAACGGAAACTAAAACTCTATGGCCATGTTACAAGTTCTTCGGCCTCGCAAAGATTTTCCTTCAGGGAACAGTACCAGGAAAAAGAAGAAGAGGCAGACAGAGAAAGCGATGGGAAGACAACATAAAAGAATGGACGGGTTTGCCATTGAAAGAGGTTCTATCCAAGGCAAAAGACAGAGAGGACTGGAAAAAGACCTTTGACAAATCTTGTGTGGTGCCCCAACTGTCCAACAGACTAAGGGATAGGAAATGGAAAAGGTTATTATGTAGACTAGTTGGAAGGAAGACTTGTCTGGACAATCACTCCATTTAAATGGGGGCTACGAGGCATTACACATTACGCCGCACGGCCCAGTTGCTTGCCAGAGAACTACGGGAGGACCAACTCATCCTGATCTGTTCCCACTCGGAGTTCATGACAAGTAAAGTAAGGGTCATTGTATTGACCAACAACATGTCAAACAATTTTTTTAAATGTACTCTAATGAAATCAATTTATTTGCTCAATGAGATGTCACAATCTTTCGAGCAAATGTTTTATCGTAAAGCAAAAAGTTTTGCTCGATAATTAGAACGAAACGGAGCAAAACAAAGACATTAACAATAGCTGTTTAACTATGTCATTGATTTCATTTGATAGCTTTCGTAAAAATACGACTATTGACGTTTTCCAGTGTACGGATGCTCGTTCTTTGTTTAAGACTGTGAACAAATGTTTAAGACGTTTGCGTGTGAGTCCTTGAATGACTGCGTGTGTGTTCAACTGATTCGAAGCCGCTCAACTGGGAAAAAAATTGGTTTTGGATCAACGCTCAGACACAAAATGACATTTTAAAACAAAAACAATGCAATTTGATTGTTGGAGAGACATCAACAGCGAAAGTGTGTTTTTTTTCCTTTTCAGTATTGTTCTCTCTCTCTCTCTTTTCTCCTCTTTCTCTCTCTCTTTATCCTTTTTACCTCTCCCTCCTTTTCTCTCTCTCTCTCTCTCTCTCTCTCTCTCTCTCTTCCTCATAAGCAAATAATGCATTTTTTTAAAATTATATATATAATATATAATGTGGATGCATCGCTGTAAAATGGGACAGGATCATAATGTGACCAATGTATAAACTATGTTATTATATTTGACTAATAAATGTACAGCTACCATCTCTTGAAGAGCTTTTTCCAAGAAAGATGCATTTCCAAATCACTCACGATTCTTAAAGACAACCTTCACCCATTAAACCACTGTTACATAAGATCTGAACGAAGTGGTCGTCTCCTTTCCATCAAGACTAAAACTGAAAGATTTAAAAACTCCTTTGTCCCACTTTCGGTCAGAGTGTTACGAGGTCAGCTGTCGTCATCGAGAAGTGCATAGAAGTCAAATTCATAAAGCGCTGGTTGTGAATGTGTATGTGTGTTCGTATGTGAATGTTGTTCGAATTTTTTTATCAATATTGTTTTTGTACAGTATTTACGCTGAGGTTGTCAATTGTAATCAAACTGAATTTCCATTAGATTGGATCAATAAAAATTATCTTATCTTATTTTATTTTATCTTATTGCACGCAAATGTGCACACATTTTTAAAGCCTACTTTTAAAAGGTTACTAGTGTTAACCCGCAACTTCCTTACGCATCCCATCATGTACATACCGTTCAGTTTAATAGAAGGGTTTATTCATGAGGACGAACATGACCAAACATAACCAGTACTTCATTTCTCGCAACTGAATTCCGACATTAAAATAGAGCTTTTGCATCCCAGAGCGCCGCCAGCCTCCGGATTAGAGTTGATATCTTTATGGCACAAGCAACACAACATCACAAAAATAGAAGTAGAAAAATGGATTGAGCGTTGGACTAATCCCAAAATGCCCAAGGAGTCTAGGAGCACACGAAGTGCCCTGACCGGAACTTCTCGTAGTGGAGACCACCCAGTCCAGTGCTGGATGGGGGACGTTGTTCCGGAGTTTCTTGGTACCCAGGGTTCATGGGCCCCCATTGCGGGGGAGGAAGAGAAAAACCGTGTCTCGAATTCCTGCTGTAGCTGTCTCAGACTTGCCCAATTCGGCAGCTCTAGGATTGGTTAGACGTGCTTATGATCTATTATGCATTGCGAACAACAGCACAATTTTGTCCAGAGCTTCTCAAAAACAGGATTTGAGCCTCTAAAGCCTCACATACATATTTGAGGATATTTCCCGCAGACGTGACACGTAAATAAATTTTCAATTACGAGGAATAACAAAAAAAAAATAATTTTACAAAACAAAATTATTCTTAACATTGGATGAGCGTTATGCGCACCAAAAATAAGTTGTTATTAAGTTGTTGTTTTTTTTAGCCTATTTTGGCTTAGATGAATGTAATCACAGAAATTCTATATCTGAACATCTGTAAATAACATACCGTGTTACCACTGTGTCTATGTGTGTGTGTGTGTGTGTGTGTGTGTGTGTGTGTGTGTAGTGTACAATGTTATGTCATGTTCAAATGTACTTTTAACTATCAAAACTGGTTCTAGATTGGCTCAAACCTTATCAAACTGTCACTTGAAACAGACTTTTCAAAAAGCTTTGCATTCTTCGAGACTTCAGTTTCCTATACTCTCGCACGTAATGCAAGTAAATTTGTTGACAAGCGATTGTAGAAAGCTCATTAGAGTCGAGGCTATCTCGTTTCTTTATAGTTCAGAATCAATGCTGAGTCTATTTGTATTCGACCAATAGGGAGTTCTTGTTTTTATCATAACATAAAGGAATTTTAATAACTAGTTATTGACTACAATAAAAGTCCAGGTAAAAACTCATTAATAAAGTTGTTTGTTTTTTTCCTGGGTGATTTGACATTGATAATAAAACTGTCCATATACCATTTTCCTTAAATAAGTCTAGATATGGCATCCGACATGTTTTTTATTGGTTGAAGTTTAAACTTTGCTTTGGAGAGTCACGTCTAAGGGGGGATAACTATAAATTTTTATTAGGTGTATCTGGTGTAGACATAATAAGAACTATTGATAAGATATGAATATTAAAAGGTACACTCTTTAGCACTGCAGTATCGAGATTCTAAACTCGTCCGTTATGCAGAGCATCCGATACCAGGAAAAGAACACAAAGGAGTTTGTACTTTACAAGTCAACACTCTGTCAGGCAAAAACAAAATACAATAGTGTCATAACGAAACGAAAGCTGGGCTGGTTCGGTCATATCGTAAGTCATGACTTATTAAACGTTTACCCTCAAGATACAGTAGTAGACTAAGTAGAGGGAGCACGAAGAAAGGGTCGTCTAGAACAGGGGTCGGCAAGCTTTTGAGTCGAAAGAGCCAAAAATTACAATTTACACAATTTTAAAGTTTTAAAGAGCCGCACTTTTTTTTTTTTTTTTTGCAATAATAAATAGTACTTGCACAATTTTTTTTTTACTAAAAAAATCCGTTTATTGAAATATAAGTAGTGTTTGTCACAACAAATTAAATAATATATGTATGGCGTTATAAGATAATTACTAAAGGAGTTAAAAGTTATAAGATAAATACTAAAGGAGTTGACATTTTTTTAAACACTTAAGTTGAACTTATATAACAAACAATTAAACAAATTCAATTGGAACGTTGGCTTCGCATGGTTTTAGAAAGTTACATACCTTTGGCTCATAACTTGTTGTTTTTAGTTTCAAACACGACTCTAAACTTTTAATTGTTAGTTGGCTTTTTACTTTGCTTTTAATTATATTCATGAAAAAAAAAAAAACGCTTTCTCGCACGAATATGTCGATCCTTAGATAGTCAGCAATCCAAATGCCCTCACAGTGATCTGGAAGATTATTCCATGCGCCGAATCAACTTGCGGTATTTCTTTGAAAACTGTCCACTTTTGTTGCGTTACGTTCATACATTTGTAGAGCTCTAACTTTTCTAACTTGATTTTTTAACTCAGTAAATTTTCCATTCCATAAAGCTAGAAATCCCGTATCAATTCCAAATGCATAAATGTGGATTTCGTAACTTCGTGTTGAAAGGATTTACTAGGAATGGTAAAATGGTTTTGTTGGTTTAGAAGTGCTCAAATCTGTCAAAAATTATCTTTGAATTTTTTATCTGTGCTCAAGTAATTCGTGTCAACAGTAGCTCTGATTTTATTGTAATACTGCTTTAGACATTGAAAATGAAGTGACTTAACTCTCAATATCTTCTGCGAAAATAATTAATTTTTCTTCAAAACAAACTAAATCTTCTACCAAAACATAGGCAGGGTTTCCCTTTCCTTGCAGTTTTAGTTTCAGCTCATTTAATTTCTCTTTTATATCAACCATAAAATAAAACGTTTGCAAATATTTGTCATTGTCTAATGCCTTTATCATTTAGGAATGTATTTATTTCATTCAAGCACAAAGCAAATAGTCTCAACTTCTTACCTTTGGCTAGCTATCGCACTTTATTAGGAAGAAGGAGCTCAGAATACTTAGTCTCCATTTTGTTTAAGAATTCTTTAATTTGACGATGGTACATTGCTTTGGACAAGATGCTGTTAGCAAACTTGATTGCCGAATTCATTACCTCAACTATTTTTGGTTCGAATCGTTTTGGGTACATAGTGCTTTTTGGGTGTATTATTCAGTGAAACTTAAGAATTTCATGGTTTATTTTGCTATGAAGAATCGTTGTTACCCTTTATTTTTTCCAGTCATATTTCTGACCCCATCGGATGCTATTGAAAAGACTTTATTTAAATGGATCTTATTGTTTTCAATGTATTATTGTACGATAAACTATATCATTTACTCCAGTTTGTCCCGAGGTAGCAATCCTTTAAGTAATTCTTTTCAACCATTAAAAGACATATAACTGACTAAATAAGCAACTTGTGCCGTGTCATTGATTTTTTTTTTCAAGATTTTTTGGTTTGTTTTTGAAATCGCGAAACAGTTCTTCAGATGCACGTAGGAAGCAGTCTTTGACATATTCACCATCTATAAATGGTTTGTCTTTTTGTGCAATTTCTAGTGGTACCACAAAGCTTGCCCGATTAGCATTACTTGTAGATTACATATAAAATTGAGAAGATAATCGCTTCTAAATCATTTACTTGAAATAAAAAAAATTACGGCACAGCCAAAGCTAGCAGTCTTGCGTCGAAAGCGAATTGAAATCTACATAGAAACATTCGACGATGGCGTTCATTCGAGAGCTTCTGACGGACTGACAACATTGAACTAAAGAGCCGCAGCTTCACAGTCAAAGAGCCGCATGCGGCTCGCGAGCCGCAGGTTGCCGACCCCTGGTCTAGAAAACAAAATAGCTGGTTTAATCAGTGGAGTAGCAAGGTACCCGTGAGCCCAGGTTCAATAATATCTTTGTGGGCCCCCTTCATCAATTAAAAGGAATTAATGTTAGTGTGTGACAAAACAACTAAGTAATCTGAAAGAACATTTACCAAAAGACATTCCAGTGTTATTAGTAATAATGTCATAGCGTTTGACTCACTCAGGTCAAGTAATAGTGTCTTAAAAGTCAATGCACAACTTCTTAACAGCATGAAACGACTTAAAGGCGTTGTTTTTTTTTTCCACTTTGCTGCCATCCCAAGCTCTCATGTGGACCCAACTCCTCATGAGTCATGCGCCCAAGCGCAATGAACCCTTTCGCACCACTGCTGCTACGCCACAGGATGTGGGCCCTAATGATCGTGGGCCCGGGATCACTGAACCCCTTCGCGCCATAGATGCTACGCCATTGGGTTTAATAACCGAAAAGAATGGACAGTACTGTCTCATGATATCCTGCTAAGAACAGCTGCTGACAGGGAAAAGTGGAGGGATTGGGTGACGCGAACGATGATGATATGCAGTGGCGTAGCGTAGGGGGGGAGGTTTTGAAAATCCCCCCGGGCCCCCACCTGGGGGGGGGGGCCCAAATGGGTGTTTTTGTAAATACATAAATTAATATATTTGATTGACAAATAGTGTCAACGGGTGTATCTTTTTTCAAGATTTATGGATTATATTTATATCAAAGACTAAATCTAGATCTAGGTCTATCAGTACGTTGACTTTGTTGACATTTTAAAATATTTTTTTTCCCACAGAGATCAAAGTTGTTGTTTTTTAAAGTTAGTTTTACATTTTGAAATACAAATTTGTAATAGATTTGTTGCCGATTAAAGAGATCAAACATGTTCTTGCAGCAAAAAAAAAGAGTATTACTCTTTTTGTTGCCACGAATAAAACTGTATGATATACAGCAGTAGCGGCCTTCGAGGTGGCAAGTGGGGGCCCCGCGATCGGAGATTTTATTGTAACAAACTTGATCACTACACATTTTCGATGTTTGAATACAAAATAAACAGGGAATTCCGGGTATCTTGTTACCTTTACTAATAATAGATTTAAATGGCGAGTATTTTAAGGTTACGCTAATTAACCTTGAAGCAGAATTTACAGAAACGAGTATAACAGACCCAATAGTTATTCTACAATGCTAGAATTGTCCATTATTCGGGTTTGGCTTCTTTAATTTCAGAATTAACTTCACACTCGAGTTATTACTCCTCTATTCATCTTTCCGCAATCAAATGGAAAAAGGCTTTTCTAAATAACAAAAAATCGTTGTTATAGAGTGATAAAAGAGTGAATTGCAAAGGTTGAAATATGAATAAAAACAAAAAAAAAATGTACATCTATTCGTCAGAGGAAATTTCATAATCATAGCATATTTTTTATATGTGAAATAAAAAAAATGTTATTCTTTCTATGGGAACTTCCCCCATGCCGAGTTGACCAGAGTGGGACTACAAAACAGCGTGACGCAAAGGTAAACCTATGATAATGCAGCCACAATGAGTGGCCGTCTGCCTGGCCTGCGCATACGTCTGTTAGGCATAAATCCAAAAGCAACATTTCTGAACTGTGATAATCACCTCTAAACCTGTCAGCTTTTCATTCTGCTGACATAGATCCAACAATTGTCACCTTTTTTGTAACTGTACATGAAATGTTCAACTTTTTTTTAAAATTAACCCCAGAGATCCTTCCTTTTGAAGTTATTATCACATCCTTCTTTTTAATGTTCTTAAGACTGATATCTACTAGGAACTTTAACAATTCGACCACTTCTGGTAGTTTTGACTGGCACAACAAGTTCTCTAGACGTTGATCTATAACTGTCTGTTTCGTTTGTTCTAACAGTTTACTGCTCGTTGTCTTCATCGGTATCATAGCACCCAGAGAAATCTTCATCGAAACTCTTGTTAAAAAAGCTTTGATTTCTTCTGTATGTTTTTCCATCGTTTGTTTATGATGTAAGATCTGGGTGATGAATGTTTTTTTTTATTACAACTGCTTTCTGATATGTTTGTCCTTGACGAACTCTCACTTTCTCTCCGACAAAAAAATCTTTAGGTAGTCTTGCCTTTGCATCGTATTTCACTTTGTTTTTCATCTGTCGTTCGTTGAGTATTGTCTCTGCATTTAAAGTTACCGATGGTTTCAATTGTTTGAGATCAGTTGAAATGATGTCCCTGAGTCTTCTACTCATCAGCAGTTGTGATGCTTATCGGAGTATTTCTATACTCGAGCATAGCAAGACATGGATCTTTCCCACTTCTATGTGTCTTAGATCTTTGTGCTTTCGCACAAAACATAAACAATACATGAATATAAACTCATTCATGCTTTCTACAAAATGGTGAGAAATGGACGAAACTGATCACCCAATCCAACGAAAAAGCAAAAGAAGGTAATGAATACTATGGATTCCCTGTAATCACAACAACCAGAAGAAAGAAAAGACTTGATGAGAAGTTGAGTTCTAATGTAGGACTCAGTAGGACTGTTAATAGAACTGCAATTTAAACGTGTTGCGACAGAAGTGCTGGACAGATTTCATATGGGGATGAAGGACAGATTACAAAGGCTGGAAAGAAAATGGATACATTGGGTTTCTTATTGGACCAAGACACCTGTTGGATGATGACTCTTATGACAAACTGTGTTTATTTTTTACTGTTTGTATGATGAAATAAATGGCAAATCGCTTGTTCAATGATGTCACTGATGCACGAGCACTTTTCATCAACAAACTAGTAATACAATCACCAATAGGCTCAAACCTTGCAACATTCTTTGAATACCGCTAACTCAGGCCACTTCCATTGCGTCATTAAAAAAAATATCATAGGAGCACAATGACGCAAGAAAGGCTTATCATGGCTTTAATGTCAGTGAAGTCACAAATACTAGAAAGTATTGATGTAGATCATGTTATAGATGTCTTTGCTGCACAGAATGCACCACCTGAAGCGATATGAATTGAGATTTGTCACTTGTGCATTATTTAGCTAATAAACAACGGTATTATTCATTAAAAGGGTTTTTTGGTTAAATTTACTGATATACTGAAACAATTTGATCTTGGGCTTATATATTTTTTGCGTACAATATGTCATGTCATATATCGAAAGTCAAAATGCAAGGGGCCCCCAAAGAGGTCGGTCCCCCCGGGCCCCCGAACCCCTAGCTACGCCCCTGATGATATGGGTCAGAGAATTGTCCTGTAAGAGTGGAGCTACTCATAACGTTGTTTAAAAGGCAGCTAAACTGGCAGAATTAAAATGAAGATACACTTGAATTACTGAGTTGGCAGCTGTGAATTTTCAAGTTTGAGTCCTTCACACTGAGTATTTTTATCTTTTATTTTTAAATCTTTCACAATCGTCCTCTTTTCATTTTATCGCGGGGTGTTTTTTTTTATTTTTATCGTAATGGTTTAACTTCTGAACCTGGGGTCCTGGGTTCGAATCTTGGTGAAGACTTGGAGTTTTAGGGCGCCTTTGAGTCTACCCAACTCATAAGGGTGCCTGACTTTATTCGGGGGAAGCTTAAGGTGGTCGTTC
>JADKLZ010026948.1:0-10326 GCA_021533235.1 Biomphalaria straminea | reverse complement strand
CAGTTAGTTAACTAACTGGTGGTTATGAATATAAATCTGGCAGTAATTATATATCCTTCTATTTTAAAAAGAAAAAACATTCTTACGTTTTTCTTACGCCTTCAGATTTCTTCATATCGCTTTCTCTTCTTGTTCATCGTTTATTAAAAACAAGCAAATTATTTTTAAATTCCTTAAAAAAAAAAAAAAAAATAAAAAAAAAAAAAAAGCTCATATTGAGGGCTAGAACTCTTTCCTTAAAACTACATCTATTATTATAGCTTTTATATAGCGCTACGTTCATGCTAATAGCAAGCTCAGAGCGCTTTGGTCCAATCTCATTTGTGGACCAGTGGGTATCTAGTCTAGGAGTTGGTTTTCAGTGCTGCCTTTAGGCGCTCAGTAAACACAACTCTGCCCGAGTCGGGTGTCGAACCTCGAGCCCCCTTCTAGGTAGCCAAGCCAAGCTCAAGCGCAATTTTCTACCAATAATGTTCAAGCTATTTCCTTTATTCGAAACCCAACAAATGTAGCCACATCTGTGTATACTGAAGCATCAGTTTCCCTTGTTGCTATTACACAAAATAATTAATTAATATTAATTAATCGTCTAATTGGTTGTGTCTTTATTAATTCATGAATTTCTAGTCTATGGGAATAATTTTGAGAAGTTTCCAGCTTAGTTATCTCCCGTAGCATATTTATCTCCCATAGTTTTCCCCTTAATTATTTCGCCTACCACTGTTATCTCCCATATTTATATCCCATAGTATAGTTATCTCCCATAGTTATCCGACGCAATATAAACATTTTTATTAGACATTTGAATTTTAAATTGTATTTATTATGGCCATTTTAAGAAACGTAAAAAAAAATGTTATCTACGTGTTTCAGGACAATACCAAGGGAGATAAGTGCTCTTCTCTTTTTATAGGTAGTGAGATGTTCACTCTTTCTCTCCGTAATTGGATGGCTGCCTGGTCGAGCGGTTTGCACGCTGGACTGTCGTATCGATTTACCGATGGTCCCGGGTTCAAACCCTGCCCGCTCCCGTCCCCCGTCGTCCTTCGGGAGGTTTGGACTAGGAATTAACTATCTTCAACTCTGAAGGAATTTCCGAAACATGTAAAACATTTTACAAAACAATTATTTTTTTCACCTTTCTACGGAATTTTTCTATTTACTCATTACTATTTCACTACCCTGTTATGATTAAGCTTCAATAACTTTGTTGTTTGTTATCAGGAAATGTTATATTTGGTATAGAATTCAAGGGGAAAGCATGTTGTTTTTATATAAAGCAAAAAAAAAAGGTTATAAAATTTAACATTAGTTTAAGACTACAACGAAGACCATGACTGCTTTATTGATCGTTATGGAAATTTGGTGTGATTACAAGGTTTAATGAGGTCACATAAACAATGATATCGTCAATTAGGAGAGAAAGAGTTAATAAATAAAATGCATTATAAATGTTTAAACTTATTTTTATTTATTTTATAAGTTTTTTTTCTTTGGAAAATTTGCCACACGGAAATATCAATATTGATTTTAGGCATTACTTTCGGACATTATTCTAATTTGTTTTACTTAGACTGCAAATAATAATGCAAAATTGATAACCTCATAGGACAGTGTTATTTTAAATTGAGAAATCTTTAATTATGAGACTATTTTTAGACCAAAGCCTCTAAACAGTATTTCTAGTTAAGTTTTATTTTTCTTTTGAACTGTGTATGTGTTGTTTTTTCTCTGAGGGCGTTGCCTCTGATTACACAAGTGGGGTATTGATGTTTCTAAGAGCTTATTAATGATCTGCGATCGCAGGTTGGGCATATGTAGTCAGTCACCAGGCGCAGCTGTGTATCAAGGATCGGCCTCTTTAGTCACACAAGAGCTTGCAAGGGGAAAAGATCGTCTCTAGAGACGTAAAATGCCACGGATTAATGATCTATAATTAGAGATAGCTCTAAGTTCTGCACATTGATATTTTTACAATGCCTCTATTCAAGTCATAACTTCTTGGAAGGTGGGGGGTGGGAGGAGGAAACCTGGACGCTGATCTCAAAAACGGCTCTAACGATTTCTCTATAAATTTAACAGTTGATGTATATAGCTGAGGAAAGTATGACTAGCTCGTTTGCTACACAGGGAAAAACTCGAGTAAAAAAAAAAAAATAACTTTAGCTAGAGAACTAGACCTAGATCTAGATCCAACAACGGTTTAGAAAGGAATATCGCGTTCTTTATGGGCTATCGCTTTCGGTCATTTCCAAATGTATATATATATATATATATATATAGTTCGTCCATCGTGGTTCGATGATGACCACTTTGTCATCCAGTGGGCTGAGGGCTTTCCAAATGTAAGGATGTATTGATTCAAGAGTTTAATGAAGTCTAGAACTAAGGCCTATAATTTGAAAGGAGAGGAAGGGGCAAGAGGAGGGGTACAAATTGTTCCATTGTTGTTTTTATTTATTCTAACATCTTATCTTATCTTATATGATACAGACGTTGCTTCAAAAAAAAGAGATGATTACGTTCATTAGTTATCAAGAGAAAAACAATCTTGTAAAAGTTGTATAAAAGGAGCTATTGTCTTTTTTTAAAAAGTACTTTGAATGGTTTTTTTTGCTCGACTATTTTCTCCTTCCACCTACAACCAAGATGGCTGTTTGGACCTCTGATGTGCTCTTTGTACTGCAGTCTCGATGATCTCAGTTGGAACACTACCCGCTTAACAACGGATTTAATGATTTTCATAAACTTTTGACAGTTTATGTTCATTTTTGGGGAATTAGTAACTGTTCACAAAGTGAAAAGTCTGCTTTGGCCGTTATAATTTTTTAAAAAATCGTAATCTTAACTCTTTCTCTTCGTAATTAATATCCTCGTTTTGATAGTATTATTCATTCTGCTCTTTTCTATTTCTAATCCTGTTATGATTAAACTTCAATAACTTTTTTATTTGTTATTAGAAAATGTCATACTTGGTATTGAATTGTAGGGGAATTTCAATTTTTTTTTGTTTTGTTTTTTTTTTACGCAACACAAAAAAAAAATTTATAAATCCAAAATTGAATTAGGCTTACACGATTTTATCGGAAAGTCCCGCATTTAGCTTAAATATACTTTTGTATTCAGTAAAGAAGTACATAATCTAGAAAGATCTAGATAATCAATCTACTTCAATGTAAAAGATGAACAAAATCAACAGACTAGAATTATTTCAATCTAGTTGTTTTTTTTTTAAACTTTATTTCAATGGAAACTAACAGGAAGAGGTTTGTTTTTTTTTATTGGCGTTTGTGATGGTTGAGGCGGGAGGCTTGAAGTTACAATAACAGATGACGCTCCTCCCCCGACCCTTCTCTTCATGCACTTTTTTATTTTATGTTAGTAATAAACTTCTCAACTTGTGATGACCATCGAGAAATACTGAAAGTGTCCGGCCAAGTCCCACTTCACGTGAAGAGCTCCCACGTGACGAGACTGAGGACAGAAGGGAAGACAACCTTTGTTCAAGAATGACAACTCTTCTTGACATTTTAGTTTTGATTGACTTTTGGTGCGTTTCTGCAAATAGCTCACTGTCTCATTTTAAAACTGATTTTGTTCCAGGCGGATTTTGAAGTAGACTGAAGATAGAATGACTCTGACTACGACAAAAGAACGGACGTTTGTGAGCTATACTTAAAAAAAAAACAAGATTACAATGAGAGTTTGTGTGATACACAAACTCAGAGGCGGCCCCCGTCGGAGTCGGATCCCTGTTAGATCCGCCTATTCGCAAGATGCTTCGGATGTTCCTTCTAAGTTGAAAATAATTAACTTCTCGCTGGACGACGGAGGATGGCGAGAAGGGTATAACCTGCCTTATCTTGATGTTTGCGCACTAGACTTTAGTTCGGATTTATCATTGGTCCCTGGCTCAATTCCTGATCGCTCCCATCCTTAAACTATCGCAATATTTCTGAAAGAACAGTAAAAGTTAAATTATATTTTCAAAAGCCTTAAGTGGTTTTTTTATCTAACCGTGACGGACAGACCAACCAACAGACATAACGCACAAAAATATGCTTCTTTCATTCTAATGGGGGCACTAAACAATTTTTTTTTAAATCTAATTTTTTTTTTAAATTAAGAAATTAGTTTAGAATCATGTCATTCCCGGGCTTTACGCTAGTACACGAAAGTCGCTGCTAAAAGTTCATTTTAAAAAATGTGCGTGATATCCATATACACGGAGCATTTCCTATAGTAACATTTCCTCCCTTACATTTACGTAATTGTTTTAGAATTGGTGTTTTGTTATTAAAAAATCGCTTGCATAATTAATTTTATAAATTAAACGGTTTGCTTTTAGAAAACTAAAAGTAGCCGTTGCACCTAAACGTTTCAAGCCGCATTTAATGGTGAAAAAATATTTTTTGTATCTCTTCTAGTTTTGGCGCCCTGAGTGTGACAGACGGACAGACGGACATTTTGCACAAACCTAATAGCGGCTTTTCCCCATACGGGGGCCGCTAATAAAATTAAAAACAAACTTGACGTTTGGCCTTGACGCTTATTAACGCTTTATCTCCGTGATTGTTTTCCATGTTCTGACAGTAATGTTCATTTTTCACATTTATACTTTCTACCCTGTTATGATTAAAATTCAATAACATTTTTGTTTGTTATCAGAAAACGTGACTAGTGGAGACTGCACGCTCTTTTTATATAACACAAATACATGTTTATAAAACCAAAAATTAATTCAATGTAATGTGGGTCAAATCAACGATGGTTTCATTAATTAGGAGAGAAAGAGTTAATACGTGACATCGATTAACATTATCAATAAAACAGGTGTTTATAATTAATAATTTCTGATACTAAATTATCCAACAAATCAATTAGAACGTAAAACTAAAATACCATTCAATGTAGTTTAGACCAAAAATAGATTATGTGTCCTTTTTTAAGGATCCTTTAACTCAATAAAATATAAACTAGGGCGGACACTAAATAGAGCCGTGAGATTTATAAAACAAATACTTACTTTTGATAAGAGTACTACAATAACACTGTTAGTAAAATCACTAACTTTAGAGACACTTGAGGTAGACTAAAATGAAAAGTAGAAATATTACACAAAACACTGAAACATAATATACTAATACAAAATCGAAATCTAATAAAATTCACATAAAGACACAAAGATAAAGGCATACTTCTTAGCCCTTAGTCTAGGACATATTTATATAAATTCTCCTTCTTTCCTAGTAACAAAAAGTTCCCCTTTCAGACCTTGTGGTCTAGAGGGCAGATGATGTAAATATCATCTGATTCTGTGCCCTACGGTTAACGAGGGTGTCATGTGGCCAGCACAACGACCAACCGCCTTTACTTTTCCCCAACTAATGTCAGGTACCCATTAGAGCTGGGTGGACTCAAGGGCGCCCGAAAATCCCGAAATAAAAATCTCAGTCTTCACCAGGATTCGAATCCGGGACCTCCAGTACGGAAGGCAAGCGCTTTACCGCTCAGCCACCGAGCCACTTTGGAAAAGGTTACCTGAATCACAAAGTAAACAACCGCGCTGGCAGAGTTTAAATCACGGACATATATATATATACATGCATGACTGGAGTAATTAATGGACACTCGTACAACATGGTAACCTTTTTTTTTGAAGTAACGTCTGTAATCTATAAGATAAAAAAACTTAGGATGGCTACCTGGTCGTGCGGTTAGCGCACTGGACTGTCGTTCAGTTTTATCGATGGGCCCGGGTTCAAACCCTGACCGATCCCATCCCCCGTCATCCTGTTCAAAAATACTTTTTCAGGCATCTCTTAACCAGGGCAGAGTACCAAGGGACTGGAAAGAAGCTAATGTCACCCCTCTATTTAAGAAAGGAGAAAAATCTGACCCAGGAAATTACAGATCAGTATCACTAACCAGCATCACATGTAAAATCCTAGAGCACATAATATGTAGCAACATCATAAACCACTTAGATAAACATAATGTCCTTACTCCATACCAACATGGCCTTAGGAAATATATAGATCATGTGAAACACAACTAATAGGACTGATTGATGATTTTTCAAAAGGTTTAGACAACAGTGAGCAAATAGATGCAATCTTACTAGATTTTTCTAAAGCTTTTGACAAAGTTCACCACCATAGTTTGCTAAAAAAAATTAAACTATTTTGGCATTGATGGTCCACTGTATTAGTGGATTAAAGATTTTGTGATAGGGAGAGAACAAACTGTAATAATAAATGGCTCTAAATCAACACCAATAACAGTAAACTCATGCGTACCCCAAGGAACAGTCTTAGGACCACTACTATTTTTAATTTACATAAACGATTTACCAAATTGCATTAGTTTAGGAACAAAAGTCAGATTATTCTCAGACGATTGCATAATATATAGGACAATAAAAACAACACAAGATACAGAAATTTTACAAAGAGAATTAGATGAATTACAAAAATGGGAATCAAATTGGAGCATGTCTTTCCACCCAGAAAAATGTCAGTTATTAAGAGTAACAAAAAAACTAAAACAAATTAATTCCACTTATTTTATTCATGGTAAATAACAGTGACACAGACTAAAAACGCAAAATACCTAGGTGTTATAATAAATGAAAAACTGTCATGGAATCCCCATATTGATGAAACAATAAAAAAAATCAAACAAAGCATTAGGGTTTATTAAAAGAAATTTCTATAAATCAAATAAGAACATAAAACTAAAATGTTATTTAACCTTGGTTAGGCCAATAATAGAATATGCATCCTCTGTTTGGGACCCCTCAACTCAAGAAAACATTAAGAAACTGGAACAGACACAAAATAGAGCAGTGAGATAAAGTGAGATTCATAAATCAATATTCATGTTTGACTATAGTAACACCTTTGGTAAAATCACTAAATTTAGAAAGCTTTCAGGACAGAAGACTCAAAAGTAAAGTAGCAACTATACATAAAACACTGAACCATAAACTTCAAATTCAAAAACAAAATTTAATAAAATACTCAGAAAGGCACAAAGAAAAAGGCACATTCCTCGTCCCATGTGCTAGGACAAATTTGTACAAAAGCTCCTTCTACACTAGCGCTATTAGAGCATGGAATGGATTGCCTGAGCTAGCCAGGAAAACCAGTGACTTGGCAGAATTTAAGTCATTGGTTAATATGCATGACTGAATGCATGACGCGTAGGACGTAATCATCTTCTTTTTTTGAAGTGACGTCTGTATTGTATAAGATAAGATAAGAAGTAGGTTTGAAGTCCTTGAAGAAGTAAGTTATCTTCAGCTCTGAAGGAACATCTGAAACATTTAGCAAACAAACATTTAGTTATGTGTTATTTTTTTTAAATCTAAATTTATAACTGCACTGCAAATACAACAGTTTTGTTTTTGTTTTTTTTTTGTTGGTTTTTTTTTTTGCGTTTTTTTAGAAAAGACAATTTTCGACCCCCACCGCAACCACTTCTCATTAGGTTAATTGCCACAATTTGAGAAACCCTTGGTGTAAAGTTCGAAGTAAATTGTGAACGTCCAGATGTTATTGTATGGTGTTATTTTTGTTATTGTTGTTTAAGCAAGTAATAACTTGGACAGCAATATGTCGAGGGCGTAATGTCAACAAATACTCAAAATGCTTTAAATCACCAATGACAGGGAAGGAAATCCTTTTGACAGTGTAACGAGGAACATGGGAAGATAATTGTCTTAAGGTGTAATGCCAAGCAGACACGTTAATCTCCCCTTTACTGTCAAACTATCTCTATCAATAGAAGTCTATCAATGAAATAGAGCAAAAGACACGCAGAGAGACAGGTAGGACAAAGCAAAGACTTGGTATTAATGATAAAAGTACTTCTTTCAAAAAAATCTGCCTTTGTAATTAAAGCCATGATGTAGTTACACTTAAGGATGGCAGCCTGGTCGAGCGGTTTGCACGCTGGACTGTCGTTTGGATTTATCGATGGTTCCGGGTTCAAACCCTGCCCGCTACCATCCCCCGTTGTCCTGCGGGAGGTTTGGACTAGGAAGTAACTATCTTCAATTCTGAAACTTTATTTGCAACATGTAAAACATTTTACAAACAAGCAATGCCAATAGTTTATAAGTGTTACTAAATATAGGTTCCAGGTAGCCACATATAATACTTTAAAGTAAGCCAATCTAAGAACATTCTAAATGAAAATGGATGATTTATGTGTCTGGAAAACAAACTTTGATAAAGTTAAAAATACATTCACTCTTCACCTTCTACGTCACATATCTTTAACCCTTTCTCTCCTAACTGACGATACTAACGTTGATTCCACCAGAATGTGTTAAATAATTACGGAAAGAAAGAGTTAAGTCTGTCAGAGTTTTGCGGCACCATACAGGTCCTGCCGACCGATGTTCTCCATTCCTCTATGTCTTTTGCCTTTAAATTAATAGAATCTCTTTCAATGGCAGGCCCATCCATTGTTTTATTTTCCCAACGCTTTCTCTGTCTGCTTCTTCTTCTTTCCTGGTACTGTTCCCTGTGGGAGTGTCTTTGCGAGCCCAGATGATCTTTTAATTTGGCCATAGCGTTTTAGTTTAGTTTTGTTGACGTATCTCAAGAACAACAACTCTGCCACAGCATTTGATTCTTTATAGTGTTCCCGGTGGACAAATAAACCATTAATATCAGGTGGCCGAGCCTTGCTCGGTTAAATAAATGCCCTGCCCAGCCTGACTGTCGGACAATAAGAAGTTCATACCGGCTTTTGCCATCCATCCATCCCAGTGGTGCTACAGCCTGTGGTTTGCTTTTAGTTTTACACATCCATTCATTCATATCTCTAAACGCGTTCTTGTTTGCAAAGAAATACACTATAGTAAGCCTAGTGACGTAAGCAGCGTTTTTCCCGTTTACGTCATGGAAAACTTTCATTCATAAATTTTCCATTTCATTCATAAAACCTTCAAGCCAAAATAAATTTTTCGATAATGAGACATTTTTCAAACCGATATAACGGTCAAACACGAGTTTTCCCGATGTGGCCAATGAGTTCAGAATTTTTTTCTCACTAACATTTAGATACGTTGAAATTTTGAAGAAAATCGTTAGAGCCGTTTTCGAAATAGAAGATATATATATACAAGAATTGCTCGCTTAAGAGTATAGGAATAAGAATATTATATTTTAACTTATTCAATTCAAATCGCTTGAGTAGTTTCTGTGTGAACGAAACTAATTAAAACTTTGATGACAATATAGGCCAGTGATACCCAGCCTAATTCGACCTGCGGGCCATTTTAAATTCCGACGCTCGTGTCGCGGGCCACATGACCGAGACGATACAAAATGAAATGGAACTAAAACTATTTGATAAGAAACCCGTGGATCTAGCACTTACATTCATTAGGGAGATGTTTGAAGTGTATCTTCGTTTCTGTCCTTCGTAGAAATTGGCTTCTTTTTTTTTTCTACTTAGAATGTGAGCAACATTATATCTAGCTAAACCACTGGCTCATTTTCTTTTCTCTTTTTGGGAAATTATTCAATCATTTAATTTGATTTAATCTCTAGGCAAAGTTGAATAATATTTTATTCGCGGCTCAAATCTAGAATGGTGTCATATTTGTTTTGTTTTTTTTAACCAACCACACTTTCTTTACTAATCAAATACACTGGCTTGTTATCATGTTCCACTAGAAAGTAAAGATCCGTTCACGTTTCCTGTTAGATTAAACATCTAGTCCCGTTTTATAAACTGAATGTTATTGGTCATGGTACCAATCAGAGAAAAAGTTTGGGCCTTATCGTACGAAAAATAACTTTATCAACCGTTTTGGAGAGGGGATTTTCTACTTTTTTGTGCTGTCGTTTCTGCGGGCCGGATGGAACCACTTCGTGGGCCGGATCTGGTCCGCAGGCCGGATCTGGTCCGCGGGCTGTAGTTTGGGCATCACTGATATAGACAAAGCCAACTTGAGAACAAACAAATATATCAACAAATCTAACTCTCATTAAAAACACGTCCTTACACTCAGGCATTCCGTAGTCGTCTTGTTGAATGATACAACTCTACGATCAAGTAGTGACTCTACGATCAAGTAGTAACTCTACGATCAAGTAGTAACTCTACGAACAAGTAGTAACTCTACGACCAAGTAGTGACTCTACGATCAAGTAGTAACTCTACGATCAAGTAGTAACTCTACGATCAAGTAGTGACTCTACGATCAAGTAGTGACTCTACGATCAAGTAGTAACTCTACGATCAAGTAGTAACTCTACGATCAAGTAGTAACTCTACGATCAAGTAGTAACTCTACGATCAAGTAGT
>JADKLZ010026947.1:0-10330 GCA_021533235.1 Biomphalaria straminea | reverse complement strand
CAGTTAGTTAACTAACTGGTGGTTATGAATATAAATCTGGCAGTAATCATATATCCTTCTATTTTAAAAAGAAAAAACATTCTTACGTTTTTCTTACGCCTTCAGATTTCTTCATATCGCTTTCTCTTCTTGTTCATCGTTTATTAAAAACAAGCAAATTATTTTTAAATTCCTTAAAAAAAAAAAAAAAAATAAAAAAAAAAAAAAAGCTCATATTGAGGGCTAGAACTCTTTCCTTAAAACTACATCTATTATTATAGCTTTTATATAGCGCTACGTTCATGCTAATAGCAAGCTCAGAGCGCTTTGGTCCAATCTCATTTGTGGACCAGTGGGTATCTAGTCTAGGAGTTGGTTTTCAGTGCTGCCTTTAGGCGCTCAGTAAACACAACTCTGCCCGAGTCGGGTGTCGAACCTCGAGCCCCCTTCTAGGTAGCCAAGCCAAGCTCAAGCGCAATTTTCTACCAATAATGTTCAAGCTATTTCCTTTATTCGAAACCCAACAAATGTAGCCACATCTGTGTATACTGAAGCATCAGTTTCCCTTGTTGCTATTACACAAAATAATTAATTAATATTAATTAATCGTCTAATTGGTTGTGTCTTTATTAATTCATGAATTTCTAGTCTATGGGAATAATTTTGAGAAGTTTCCAGCTTAGTTATCTCCCGTAGCATATTTATCTCCCATAGTTTTCCCCTTAATTATTTCGCCTACCACTGTTATCTCCCATATTTATATCCCATAGTATAGTTATCTCCCATAGTTATCCGACGCAATATAAACATTTTTATTAGACATTTGAATTTTAAATTGTATTTATTATGGCCATTTTAAGAAACGTAAAAAAAAATGTTATCTACGTGTTTCAGGACAATACCAAGGGAGATAAGTGCTCTTCTCTTTTTATAGGTAGTGAGATGTTCACTCTTTCTCTCCGTAATTGGATGGCTGCCTGGTCGAGCGGTTTGCACGCTGGACTGTCGTATCGATTTACCGATGGTCCCGGGTTCAAACCCTGCCCGCTCCCGTCCCCCGTCGTCCTTCGGGAGGTTTGGACTAGGAATTAACTATCTTCAACTCTGAAGGAATTTCCGAAACATGTAAAACATTTTACAAAACAATTATTTTTTTCACCTTTCTACGGAATTTTTCTATTTACTCATTACTATTTCACTACCCTGTTATGATTAAGCTTCAATAACTTTGTTGTTTGTTATCAGGAAATGTTATATTTGGTATAGAATTCAAGGGGAAAGCATGTTGTTTTTATATAAAGCAAAAAAAAAAGGTTATAAAATTTAACATTAGTTTAAGACTACAACGAAGACCATGACTGCTTTATTGATCGTTATGGAAATTTGGTGTGATTACAAGGTTTAATGAGGTCACATAAACAATGATATCGTCAATTAGGAGAGAAAGAGTTAATAAATAAAATGCATTATAAATGTTTAAACTTATTTTTATTTATTTTATAAGTTTTTTTTCTTTGGAAAATTTGCCACACGGAAATATCAATATTGATTTTAGGCATTACTTTCGGACATTATTCTAATTTGTTTTACTTAGACTGCAAATAATAATGCAAAATTGATAACCTCATAGGACAGTGTTATTTTAAATTGAGAAATCTTTAATTATGAGACTATTTTTAGACCAAAGCCTCTAAACAGTATTTCTAGTTAAGTTTTATTTTTCTTTTGAACTGTGTATGTGTTGTTTTTTCTCTGAGGGCGTTGCCTCTGATTACACAAGTGGGGTATTGATGTTTCTAAGAGCTTATTAATGATCTGCGATCGCAGGTTGGGCATATGTAGTCAGTCACCAGGCGCAGCTGTGTATCAAGGATCGGCCTCTTTAGTCACACAAGAGCTTGCAAGGGGAAAAGATCGTCTCTAGAGACGTAAAATGCCACGGATTAATGATCTATAATTAGAGATAGCTCTAAGTTCTGCACATTGATATTTTTACAATGCCTCTATTCAAGTCATAACTTCTTGGAAGGTGGGGGGTGGGAGGAGGAAACCTGGACGCTGATCTCAAAAACGGCTCTAACGATTTCTCTATAAATTTAACAGTTGATGTATATAGCTGAGGAAAGTATGACTAGCTCGTTTGCTACACAGGGAAAAACTCGAGTAAAAAAAAAAAAATAACTTTAGCTAGAGAACTAGACCTAGATCTAGATCCAACAACGGTTTAGAAAGGAATATCGCGTTCTTTATGGGCTATCGCTTTCGGTCATTTCCAAATGTATATATATATATATATATATATAGTTCGTCCATCGTGGTTCGATGATGACCACTTTGTCATCCAGTGGGCTGAGGGCTTTCCAAATGTAAGGATGTATTGATTCAAGAGTTTAATGAAGTCTAGAACTAAGGCCTATAATTTGAAAGGAGAGGAAGGGGCAAGAGGAGGGGTACAAATTGTTCCATTGTTGTTTTTATTTATTCTAACATCTTATCTTATCTTATATGATACAGACGTTGCTTCAAAAAAAAGAGATGATTACGTTCATTAGTTATCAAGAGAAAAACAATCTTGTAAAAGTTGTATAAAAGGAGCTATTGTCTTTTTTTAAAAAGTACTTTGAATGGTTTTTTTTGCTCGACTATTTTCTCCTTCCACCTACAACCAAGATGGCTGTTTGGACCTCTGATGTGCTCTTTGTACTGCAGTCTCGATGATCTCAGTTGGAACACTACCCGCTTAACAACGGATTTAATGATTTTCATAAACTTTTGACAGTTTATGTTCATTTTTGGGGAATTAGTAACTGTTCACAAAGTGAAAAGTCTGCTTTGGCCGTTATAATTTTTTAAAAAATCGTAATCTTAACTCTTTCTCTTCGTAATTAATATCCTCGTTTTGATAGTATTATTCATTCTGCTCTTTTCTATTTCTAATCCTGTTATGATTAAACTTCAATAACTTTTTTATTTGTTATTAGAAAATGTCATACTTGGTATTGAATTGTAGGGGAATTTCAATTTTTTTTTGTTTTGTTTTTTTTTTACGCAACACAAAAAAAAAATTTATAAATCCAAAATTGAATTAGGCTTACACGATTTTATCGGAAAGTCCCGCATTTAGCTTAAATATACTTTTGTATTCAGTAAAGAAGTACATAATCTAGAAAGATCTAGATAATCAATCTACTTCAATGTAAAAGATGAACAAAATCAACAGACTAGAATTATTTCAATCTAGTTGTTTTTTTTTTAAACTTTATTTCAATGGAAACTAACAGGAAGAGGTTTGTTTTTTTTTATTGGCGTTTGTGATGGTTGAGGCGGGAGGCTTGAAGTTACAATAACAGATGACGCTCCTCCCCCGACCCTTCTCTTCATGCACTTTTTTATTTTATGTTAGTAATAAACTTCTCAACTTGTGATGACCATCGAGAAATACTGAAAGTGTCCGGCCAAGTCCCACTTCACGTGAAGAGCTCCCACGTGACGAGACTGAGGACAGAAGGGAAGACAACCTTTGTTCAAGAATGACAACTCTTCTTGACATTTTAGTTTTGATTGACTTTTGGTGCGTTTCTGCAAATAGCTCACTGTCTCATTTTAAAACTGATTTTGTTCCAGGCGGATTTTGAAGTAGACTGAAGATAGAATGACTCTGACTACGACAAAAGAACGGACGTTTGTGAGCTATACTTAAAAAAAAAACAAGATTACAATGAGAGTTTGTGTGATACACAAACTCAGAGGCGGCCCCCGTCGGAGTCGGATCCCTGTTAGATCCGCCTATTCGCAAGATGCTTCGGATGTTCCTTCTAAGTTGAAAATAATTAACTTCTCGCTGGACGACGGAGGATGGCGAGAAGGGTATAACCTGCCTTATCTTGATGTTTGCGCACTAGACTTTAGTTCGGATTTATCATTGGTCCCTGGCTCAATTCCTGATCGCTCCCATCCTTAAACTATCGCAATATTTCTGAAAGAACAGTAAAAGTTAAATTATATTTTCAAAAGCCTTAAGTGGTTTTTTTATCTAACCGTGACGGACAGACCAACCAACAGACATAACGCACAAAAATATGCTTCTTTCATTCTAATGGGGGCACTAAACAATTTTTTTTTAAATCTAATTTTTTTTTTAAATTAAGAAATTAGTTTAGAATCATGTCATTCCCGGGCTTTACGCTAGTACACGAAAGTCGCTGCTAAAAGTTCATTTTAAAAAATGTGCGTGATATCCATATACACGGAGCATTTCCTATAGTAACATTTCCTCCCTTACATTTACGTAATTGTTTTAGAATTGGTGTTTTGTTATTAAAAAATCGCTTGCATAATTAATTTTATAAATTAAACGGTTTGCTTTTAGAAAACTAAAAGTAGCCGTTGCACCTAAACGTTTCAAGCCGCATTTAATGGTGAAAAAATATTTTTTGTATCTCTTCTAGTTTTGGCGCCCTGAGTGTGACAGACGGACAGACGGACATTTTGCACAAACCTAATAGCGGCTTTTCCCCATACGGGGGCCGCTAATAAAATTAAAAACAAACTTGACGTTTGGCCTTGACGCTTATTAACGCTTTATCTCCGTGATTGTTTTCCATGTTCTGACAGTAATGTTCATTTTTCACATTTATACTTTCTACCCTGTTATGATTAAACTTCAATAACACTTTTGTTTGTTATCAGAAAACGTGACTAGTGGAGACTGCACGCTCTTTTTATATAACACAAATACATGTTTATAAAACCAAAAATTAATTCAATGTAATGTGGGTCAAATCAACGATGGTTTCGTTAATTAGGAGAGAAAGAGTTAATACGTGACATCGATTAACATTATCAATAAAACAGGTGTTTATAATTAATAATTTCTGATACTAAATTATCCAACAAATCAATTAGAACGTAAAACTAAAATACCATTCAATGTAGTTTAGACCAAAAATAGATTATGTGTCCTTTTTTAAGGATCCTTTAACTCAATAAAATATAAACTAGGGCGGACACTAAATAGAGCCGTGAGATTTATAAAACAAATACTTACTTTTGATAAGAGTACTACAATAACACTGTTAGTAAAATCACTAACTTTAGAGACACTTGAGGTAGACTAAAATGAAAAGTAGAAATATTACACAAAACACTGAAACTAATACAAAATCGAAATCTGATAAAATGCACATAAAGACACAAAGATAAAGGCATACTTCTTAGCCCTTAGTCTAGGACATATTTATATAAATTCTCCTTCTTTCCTAGTAACAAAAAGTTCCCCTTTCAGACCTTGTGGTCTAGAGGGCAGATGATGTAAATATCATCTGATTCTGTGCCCTACGGTTAACGAGGGTGTCATGTGGCCAGCACAACGACCAACCGCCTTTACTTTTCCCCAACTAATGTCAGGTACCCATTAGAGCTGGGTGGACTCAAGGGCGCCCGAAAATCACGAAATAAAAATCTCAGTCTTCACCAGGATTCGAATCCGGGACCTCCAGTACGGAAGGCAAGCGCTTTACCGCTCAGCCACCGAGCCACTTTGGAAAAGGTTACCTGAATCACAAAGTAAACAACCGCGCTGGCAGAGTTTAAATCACGGACATATATATATATATATGCATGACTGGAGTAATTAATGGACACTCGTACAACATGGTAACCTTTTTTTTTGAAGTAACGTCTGTAATCTATATGATAAAAAAACTTAGGATGGCTACCAGGTCGTGCGGTTAGCGCACTGGAATGTCGTTCAGTTTTATCGATGGGCCCGGGTTCAAACCCTGACCGCTCCCATCCCCCGTCATCCTGTTCAAAAATACTTTTTCAGGCATCTCTTAACCAGGGCAGAGTACCAAGGGACTGGAAAGAAGCTAATGTCACCCCTCTATTTAAGAAAGGAGAAAAATCTGACCCAGGAAATTACAGATCAGTATCACTAACCAGCATCACATGTAAAATCCTAGAGCACATAATATGTAGCAACATCATAAACCACTTAGATAAACATAATGTCCTTACTCCATACCAACATGGCCTTAGGAAATATATAGATCATGTGAAACACAACTAATAGGACTTATTGATGATTTTTCAAAAGGTTTAGACAACAGTGAGCAAATAGATGCAATCTTACTAGATTTTTCTAAAGCTTTTGACAAAGTTCAACACCATAGTTTGCTAAAAAAAATTAAAATATTTTGGTATTGATGGTCCACTGTATTAGTGGATTAAAGATTTTGTGATAGGGAGAGAACAAACTGTAATAATAAATGGCTCTAAATCAACACCAATAACAGTAAACTCAGGCGTACCCCAAGGAACAGTCTTAGGACCACTACTATTTTTAATTTACATAAACGATTTACCAAATTGCATTAGTTTAGGAACAAAAGTCAGATTATTCTCAGACGATTGCATAATATATAGGACAATAAAAACAACACAAGATACAGAAATTTTACAAAGAGAATTAGATGAATTACAAAAATGGGAATCAAATTGGAGCATGTCTTTCCACCCAGAAAAATGTCAGTTATTAAGAGTAACAAAAAAACTAAAACAAATTAATTCCACTTATTTTATTCATGGTAAACCAGTAACACAGACTAAAAACGCAAATACCTAGGTGTTATAATAAATTAAAAACTGTCATGGAATCCCCATATTGATGAAACAATAAAAAAAATCAAACAAAGCATTAGGGTTTATTAAAAGAAATTTCTATAAATCAAATAAGAACATAAAACTAAAATGTTATTTAACCTTGGTTAGGCCTATAATAGAATATGCATCCTCTGTTTGGGACCCCTCAACTCAAGAAAACATTAAGAAACTGGAACAGACACAAAATAGAGCAGTGAGATAAAGTGAGATTCATAAATCAATATTCATGTTTGACTAGAGTAACACCTTTGGTAAAATCACTAAATTTAGAAAGCCTTCAGGACAGAAGAATCAAAAGTAAAGTAGCAACTATACATAAAACACTGAACCATAAACTTCAAATTCAAAAACAAAATTTAATAAAATACTCAGAAAGGCACAAAGAAAAAGGCACATTCCTCGTCCCATGTGCTAGGACAAATTTGTACAAAAGCTCCTTCTACACTAGCTCTATTAGAGCATGGAATGGATTGCCTGAGCTAGCCAGGAAAATCAGTGACTTGGCAGAATTTAAGTCATTGGTTAATATGCATGACTAAATGCATGACGCGTAGGACGTAATCATCTTCTTTTTTGAAGTGACGTCTGTATTGTATAAGATAAGATAAGAAGTAGGTTTGAAGTCCTTGAAGAAGTAAGTTATCTTCAGCTCTGAAGGAACATCTGAAACATTTAGCAAACAAACATTTAGTTATGTGTTATTTTTTTTAAATCTAAATTTATAACTGCACTGCAAATACAACAGTTTTGTTTTTGTTTTTTTTTTGTTGGTTTTTTTTTTTGCGTTTTTTTAGAAAAGACAATTTTCGACCCCCACCGCAACCACTTCTCATTAGGTTAATTGCCACAATTTGAGAAACCCTTGGTGTAAAGTTCGAAGTAAATTGTGAACGTCCAGATGTTATTGTATGGTGTTATTTTTGTTATTGTTGTTTAAGCAAGTAATAACTTGGACAGCAATATGTCGAGGGCGTAATGTCAACAAATACTCAAAATGCTTTAAATCACCAATGACAGGGAAGGAAATCCTTTTGACAGTGTAACGAGGAACATGGGAAGATAATTGTCTTAAGGTGTAATGCCAAGCAGACACGTTAATCTCCCCTTTACTGTCAAACTATCTCTATCAATAGAAGTCTATCAATGAAATAGAGCAAAAGACACGCAGAGAGACAGGTAGGACAAAGCAAAGACTTGGTATTAATGATAAAAGTACTTCTTTCAAAAAAATCTGCCTTTGTAATTAAAGCCATGATGTAGTTACACTTAAGGATGGCAGCCTGGTCGAGCGGTTTGCACGCTGGACTGTCGTTTGGATTTATCGATGGTTCCGGGTTCAAACCCTGCCCGCTACCATCCCCCGTTGTCCTGCGGGAGGTTTGGACTAGGAAGTAACTATCTTCAATTCTGAAACTTTATTTGCAACATGTAAAACATTTTACAAACAAGCAATGCCAATAGTTTATAAGTGTTACTAAATATAGGTTCCAGGTAGCCACATATAATACTTTAAAGTAAGCCAATCTAAGAACATTCTAAATGAAAATGGATGATTTATGTGTCTGGAAAACAAACTTTGATAAAGTTAAAAATACATTCACTCTTCACCTTCTACGTCACATATCTTTAACCCTTTCTCTCCTAACTGACGATACTAACGTTGATTCCACCAGAATGTGTTAAATAATTACGGAAAGAAAGAGTTAAGTCTGTCAGAGTTTTGCGGCACCATACAGGTCCTGCCGACCGATGTTCTCCATTCCTCTATGTCTTTTGCCTTTAAATTAATAGAATCTCTTTCAATGGCAGGCCCATCCATTGTTTTACGATATTTTCCCAACGCTTTCTCTGTCTGCTTCTTCTTCTTTCCTGGTACTGTTCCCTGTGGGAGTGTCTTTGCGAGCCCAGATGATCTTTTAATTTGGCCATAACGTTTTAGTTTAGTTTTGTTGACGTATCTCAAGAACAACAACTCTGCCACAGCATTTGATTCTTTATAGTGTTCCCGGTGGACAAATAAACCATTAATATCAGGTGGCCGAGCCTTGCTCGGTTAAATAAATGCCCTGCCCAGCCTGACTGTCGGACAATAAGAAGTTCATACCGGCTTTTGCCATCCATCCATCCCAGTGGTGCTACAGCCTGTGGTTTGCTTTTAGTTTTACACATCCATTCATTCATATCTCTAAACGCGTTCTTGTTTGCAAAGAAATACACTATAGTAAGCCTAGTGACGTAAGCAGCGTTTTTCCCGTTTACGTCATGGAAAACTTTCATTCATAAATTTTCCATTTCATTCATAAAACCTTCAAGCCAAAATAAATTTTTCGATAATGAGACATTTTTCAAACCGATATAACGGTCAAACACGAGTTTTCCCGATGTGGCCAATGAGTTCAGAATTTTTTTCTCACTAACATTTAGATACGTTGAAATTTTGAAGAAAATCGTTAGAGCCGTTTTCGAAATAGAAGATATATATATACAAGAATTGCTCGCTTAAGAGTATAGGAATAAGAATATTATATTTTAACTTATTCAATTCAAATCGCTTGAGTAGTTTCTGTGTGAACGAAACTAATTAAAACTTTGATGACAATATAGGCCAGTGATACCCAGCCTAATTCGACCTGCGGGCCATTTTAAATTCCGACGCTCGTGTCGCGGGCCATACGACCGAGAAGATACAAAAAAAAACATAATGAAATGGAACTAAAACTATTTTATTAGAAACCCGTCGATCTAGCACTTACATTCATTAGGGAGATGTTTGCAGTGGATCTTCGTTTCTGTCCTTCGTAGAAATTGGCTTCTTTTTTTTTTAACTTCTTAAAATATGAGCAACATTATATCTAGCTAAACCACTGGCTCATTTTCTTTTCTCTTTTTGGGAAATTATTCAATCATTTAATTTGATTTAATCTCTAGGCAAAGTTGAATAATATTTTATTCGCGGCTCAAATCTAGAATGGTGTCATATTTGTTTTGTTTTTTTTAACCAACCACACTTTCTTTACTAATCAAATACACTGGCTTGTTATCATGTTCCACTAGAAAGTAAAGATCCGTTCACGTTTCCTGTTAGATTAAACATCTAGTCCCGTTTTATAAACTGAATGTTATTGGTCATGGTACCAATCAGAGAAAAAGTTTGGGCCTTATCGTACGAAAAATAACTTTATCAACCGTTTTGGAGAGGGGATTTTCTACTTTTTTGTGCTGTCGTTTCTGCGGGCCGGATGGAACCACTTCGTGGGCCGGATCTGGTCCGCAGGCCGGATCTGGTCCGCGGGCTGTAGTTTGGGCATCACTGATATAGACAAAGCCAACTTGAGAACAAACAAATATATCAACAAATCTAACTCTCATTAAAAACACGTCCTTACACTCAGGCATTCCGTAGTCGTCTTGTTGAATGATACAACTCTACGATCAAGTAGTGACTCTACGATCAAGTAGTAACTCTACGATCAAGTAGTAACTCTACGAACAAGTAGTAACTCTACGACCAAGTAGTGACTCTACGATCAAGTAGTAACTCTACGATCAAGTAGTAACTCTACGATCAAGTAGTGACTCTACGATCAAGTAGTGACTCTACGATCAAGTAGTAACTCTACGATCAAGTAGTAACTCTACGATCAAGTAGTAACTCTACGATCAAGTAGTAACTCTACGATCAAGTAGT
>JADKLZ010026944.1:0-20484 GCA_021533235.1 Biomphalaria straminea | reverse complement strand
AATTACACCACCTAATTCAACATCAAATGCACCACATAATTCAACAACAATTACACCAACTGGTTCAACAATAACTATGTAACCTAATTCACCAACAATTACACCACCTAACTGAACAATTACATCACCTGAATGAACATTTATATCATCTAATTGAACCATTTTAGATTCATATAGATAACACAACTGTTTTTTATACATCAAAATTTGGTGGCATTGGAGACATTTTGAATACTTTCTGTTGGAAAAAAAAGACAATATCCAGGACTTTATCAGGTTAAACAAATTCTAAGTGAAACAGTCTCCCATGTCCCATGTATGTCTATAGGTGTAAGTGAAACAGTCTCCCATGTATGTCTATAGATGTAAGTGAAACAGTCTCCCATGTATGTCTATAGATGTAAGTGAAACAGTCTCCCATGTATGTCTATAGGTGTATGTGAAACATCCTCCCATGTATGTGTATAGGTGTAAGTGAAACAGTCTCCCATGTATGTCTATAGGTGTAAGTGAAACAGTCTCCCATGTCCCATGTCTGTCTATAGGTGTAAGTGAAACAGTCTCCCATGTATGTCTATAGGTGTAAGTGAAACAGTCTCCCATGTCTGTCTATAGGTGTTGTTATGACATGATTAGAGTGTAGATTTATTTCGGGGATAATTAGGAGAAGTTTTTTCATTAGTGACGGAAGTGACGATAGGTTAGATTAAAAACAAGGCAGAAATGATTTAGTCAACAAAGAGACAAGACGTTATTTTTATTGGAGTAAGGCTACAGAACGACATCGACGGTTCCCTTTTGAGTATTAAAGTTCATTTTATTGTTCAAGCAGCGTCGACTTACTATATCATTGTTGGGCCTTCATTGGTGGTTGATTTGGGACAGTTTATCTATCAACACCGTGATCGGCACTTAACAGTGTAAGTGAAACAGTCTCCCATGTATGTCTATAGGTGTATGTGAAACATCCTCCCATGTATGTGTATAGGTGTAAGTGAAGCAGTCTCCCATGTATGTCTATAGATGTAAGTGAAACAGTCTCCCATGTATGTCTATAGGTGTAAGTGAAGCAGTCTCCCATGCATGTCTATAGGTGTAAGTGAAACAGTCTCCCATGTATGTCTATAGGTGTAAGTGAAACAGTCTCCCATGTATGTTACTGAATGCTTTCTCTTCCATCCCAGTGAAACTGACTGAACTGCACCAGGAAGCACAAAATACCAATGCCTATTTGGAGAGAGAAAGACAAAAGTGTGCTGACTTAGAAGTAGGTACTCTCCTTTTTCGTGTAATGCTGGCCAATTTAACCAGAGAGGGACAGTTACAAAATATTTCTTGAAACAATTACTTGTCTCCCAGCTCCAATGGTACTCACTGTTTTTTGCACCATTGAATGGAATCTTAAAAAAATTAATTTATGTATAATTCTCTACAAATTAAAAAAACACCCCAAATGGATATTTGCTCTTCCAACCATTCTCACATCTTGGAATTTTTTTAAATCCCATGTTTGGATTAAAGGAGGTTTTATAGTAAAGGTCTAAAATGAAAGGATAATAACTTGCATTAAATTAAAAGTTTAATGAAAATAGAAGACTATAACTATATAGTTGTCATATTCAAAAGTGACATTATCAGTTTGTTAATGTGGATTCAAGGATCAAATGTAATTAAACTAGACAAGATCGTAAAAAAAAAAAAAAAAAAAAACGAGACATGCAAGAAATTGTTTGAGGAAAATAAACAATGTAATACATTTGTTTGTCATGTACAGGAAAATCTGTGCAGCAGCACTCTTGCAAGGCAACTTGACCTAAGAGACATTTGGAGACTGGTGCAGAAAGATGTGGAAACTGAGTGCCAAGAGCAGCAGGTAAGTCTGAAGGGATTCCTTAATTAATTTTATGGTCTTTAAATTGGATTGGAAGTGTTTTTTTTAATGATTTATTTATTTTAGCTTTCTAATTAAGTATTAGAAACAGCTGTATGGAGAAGGCAAATATTACACTACTCAGCAGAAGCCAGGAAAAAAAAGATTTCTGTTATCAAAATGAAATGTTAAAATTAAAGGGTTGGCCTAGTTTCTGTCCAGTACAATAGTCATTTTTTTAAAAGGTTAGAAAGTAATAGCATCAGTTATGGCTGTAGCAGCTATATTTAGTGTAATGATAGCAACATCATTTATAGTTTTGTTAATGAAAACAAGACTTGTTATATGTTTGTATTCATATTGGTAGGAAATCTAAAAGTTAAAAGTAAGAGTAAATGGGAAACCCCTATCATGTACACATACTGCACTGAAGGAGAAATTACCTTACACATGCCATCTCATTTTAAAACCCAACCATTAGCATCCATCATTTGATGTTAACTAGTCATCTCTTTTTCCAGGAAGATTCTATCAATTCCATTGACTCTGAACATATTAAAGAGAAGATTAAAAGAGACATAGAAGTGTTGAGATCTAAGCTTCACGACAGGGAAGCTACTTTAGGAACTTTGGTGAGACTATTAAGCTCTCCAGAATGAATTTCGATTAAACATCACAGAGCAAATAAAAAATAACATGTAAATATAGACATGACTTCCAGTTAAAAACTATTTGCCTCTTTGAAAACCTTGAAGAATATAGTTTAAAAAAGTAGGTTTCAATGATTCCAATAGGCATCAAGAATTCAATGTTGAATATAGTTCAAGTAAATGTCATTTCAGAGCTCTTCCTTTAGTATTCAGATTCTTGAAGAGCCGAAATGTTAAGAGTAAATAGAGAACACAAATTTTAACATTTATGCTGTTAATGTACATTCATAATATTACATAACAAAATTATTTGGGCCACTTAATAACTAGAAAGATTGATTTTGATGCTTGCTTAGAATGACTCTCTGATTTGAAACTTGTATTTAGCAGAAACAAAGTTCCACCAACTCTGGACTGTTTAACTGCAGTAATTTGCAGCACTCTATGAACTGGTATGCAAGTGGCCAGAGACTCTCTCCAGGATCAACATTAGTAGGTAGGCAACTTTGTGGCTGCAAGAATGGAATGTTAATTAAATGTATATACTTTTCTTTGATCAATTTTCTTAAGCAATATCAATTAACTAAAGACTGTTGCTACTAGGTCACTGCTTTAGTAAGTTAGCTAATGTTAATGATCTGGGATCATCCACCATCTCATCAGTCTGACTGTATCAGGGATCTCTTTTTAGAGCAATATTGTTTCTTACTTTAAACAAAATATCAATGTACAATTTTTACTTGCATCATTGATTTAGTCCATTTTAAATTGTAACAGTACATTTAAAATAGTTAATGTAAACAAATGATAGTATGTTATTGTGATAGAATACTCCCAGTGACTTGACTAAAACAGTTCTTTATGTAGAAACTTCTTTGAAGTTACATCTGTATTTTATAAGATAAATTTTACATTTCAAAACCATTTCTGTATGATACACCCTTTCAGTGTAAATACTGTTTCATTGATTGAAAAAGAAAAGTTTTATTGGTCATCTATAAATAGCTAACATTTGCACCCACAAAAATGTGTATATGACATATCCAACTTTTTTTTAGTGGATTTTGTTCTGACATGTCAAGAACTAAATTATTCATAAAGATTTTAAATAGTTTGGAATGATATTGCTAGAATGATTACATGTTATGATAATGTTAGACTATTGACTGATTAAGCAAAGAGCATTTATTTAAAAATAAATTAGTTCTATGTACTTTTTATGTTTAGATGCACTGACCATTGATGTTTTAAATGGAAACCTACCTACCTATCCTGTAAAGATGCCATCACCTGTCTCTTGTGAAGATGTTGACTGTTATGAATGTAGAGCTGCTAGATTGGTAGCACAAAATCGGTAAGGTTCATATTAAATAAATTATAATAGTGTTTTTAATTCATTCTGTTGATTTAGTTTTTTTGTTTGTTTTAATGAATTGCATTTGAATTAGCTGTTTTTTTTTAATTCTTTTTATTTTCATCTTCTGTTACTGGTTTTAATGGTTTTATATACCAGGTACACATCATCTTGTCCATCTATATCACCTTTGGATGGTCAACTCATTCATAATTACAACTACAGTCAAAATAATTTGGATTACAAAGGTGATACAGGCATAGATGCTAATTTCTTGGCTCAGAATGCAACACCTACAACTGCCATGGTTACCTCTCACCAACCCAGCACACATAAGCGACAGAGGAGCTTATATGGGAGCAATAGAAGACAAGACTTTATTAAGAGATCTGGTAAACGTACAGCAGTCAGGTCTATGCAATCCTTGAGCTCAGACCATCAAATGGGTAGTTTTGAGATTGTGCACAGCGGATATAAGACAGAGCAACTAACTCAGCAGGATTTTTCATCCATCAGTTCTAATCATGACAATACTAATAGCAATGAAACAACTCTAGTCCGAAGGTCCAGCTTCAGAAAAGCTGTGGAAGGATTTAACGCTGAGTATTCAGCCAGGTCTGATGAATCAAACTTGATGGAAACTAGCCTGACTGAAACTAGCTTGATGGACTCCAGCTCTGATGAGCTGCGTCGGCGGCCTAGCTTTTGTGCAGCTATTGAACAAGGGAAGGAAGAAACCGTTCCAGCTGTGTACAGAAAGAAGAAAATTGTCCCTATCAATGCACCAGAAACTTTGAGAGTCAGAACTAAGCATATGAGAAATTATAGTGAGCCATCCAAAACAGTTACATTTCAGTTGGAGGAGAAAACTGCAGACACTTACTCTGAAGATCAATGTTCTAGTGTGTCCAGCCCATACTACTGTAGGCTGCCATCTTCAGTAACAAACCTCCAGCCTTCATTTTTCTCCTCTTATAGGTCTAGTCCTCATGAAACAGACCATTCTCTCTTACTAAGGTAATGTATAGGACCAACCTTTTTAAAAATGTTTTATAATTGACATTTGACTGCCGATTAGCCAACTGTAGCAAAGAAGCCTTCTCACCAATTACCCCCACGCGTAACCATATATGCTATATTATAAAAGATGTACTATACAAAAGTGATTCAAAAAGAATTTTTTTTTTTCTACAAAGCTCATATCAAATCACTCTGTCAGTCTAGTAAATATTTGTACACCTCATTCTCCCAATTCTCATTCTCAGATCTAGGTGAAACTTGAAGCAATTTTTCATTGTACCAAACAAAACATAAATCAATTAAAAAATTAACCATTAGTTATTTAATTATTTACTTTGCTATGGTTAAAGGGAAATAAATTCTACAGTATTGAGAGACATTGTTCTCAATTTAGACAAGCTTTTTTTTTCTAAGCTTTTTTAAAAAAAATATTTTGCTTGTTGGAACCATTTTAGCATAAATGCCAGGATTAAAATTAAACATATTCTTTAGAGTAATTTGGTCTTCTTTGGTTTTGTGGGATATTTCTTTCAGTGGTGTGAAACAAGTTCTTAGCCATACCATGTTTCATTCATGTCTCCATACACAATTATTGTAAAGACATTTGGAAAAAAAAATTATTTAAACAACTTGCCCCTCTTCCCAGTTTCTGAGTTAGCTTTTTATATACGTACTATTATTACTTGAAGATTTCAGATGTACTTGTCGAAGTTTTATAATTATTATAAACTACTTCTTGCACTTCATTGTAGTGACACACCCCAAAATTACAAGCTGCAGATGTTTTTAGAGGATGTTGAAGCTTACACTGTACCAAAGTCCATGGAAGATTGGGACATGGCTCCACAGAGTACAGGGTAAGAATAAACCTAACACTAGAGAATGTTTTAGTGTACTGTCATCTACTACAGAACTCTTACGCTTTAAGTTATAACTAAAAACAGAGTATAGAAACCAACAAATGAGATGATTAATTGTAGTTATTGCTTTTATTGGTGTGAATTTCAGGTATGATCAAGACCAAGAACACATAGAAAATCTGTCAGATCCTGACCAGGTATGTTTGTCTGCTAGATCTCATTTTTCTTTTCTGGATGGCTGCATGGTCACTGGATGGCTGCATGGTCACTTGGCATGCTCTCTGGACTGTTGTCTCAATGGTCTGGTTTCAAACCCTGCCAATCACAATTCCCTGAGAGAGGCTTGGACTAGGATGCATTAATCTTCTTTTCTGAAGAAACATCTGAAATACAGTAACACAAACATTAAAATAAAAGCAAATAAAATGATCTAGCCATTGCAGTTTATTTCCCTAACCCTTTTCCAATTCCATCAATCCAAGAACTTTATTTTTTCTATTTTTTTTTTTTAATTCTCAAATTTTAAAAATAAAATTCAGGAAAAAAAGCCCTTATGTCCCCCTAAAAAAATATTATATTAATATATATTTTTATCTTTTTTATTTATTTATTGACTCTCTAATTCATACTTAAATAAATGTAGAAATCATATTACAGACACTTAAAGTGGAATGTTTTTTTAAGTATCCCTTTCAGACCTTGTGATCTATAGGGCAGATAATGTAAAGGCCATCTATGGCTTGTTTAATACTTTGCCATGTGGCCTGGCAAAAGATGACCACCTTTACTTTCCCCAACTAGTGTCAGGTACCCTGGTGTCCTAAAATTCCCTATGTTCAAAATCCCTGACTTCACTGAGATTCAAATCTGAGCTCAGTCTGCTTAAAAACCAAGTGCCTTATAGCTCGCAGTGACTTCCCTGTGCTCCATATGTGGCTATGGTAATGTGTTATTGTTTTGTTTCACTTAGTTTCTGGTAATTGTATAGCATTTCCCAAGATGTTGGAGGATTTGATATACCAATACTAAAATATCATTTTAAAACTATGGAGTAGCTTGTTTATCTAGGGGAAATCTAATGATTTCCTCTAATGATTTCTCTGATGAACATGATCAACAAGACAAGGATCTAGAATTTACTTAAATGATAAGATAAATTAAACTTCTGTGGAATGCTTTTTTTTTTTTTACATGTCTTCTAATCACCTAGGAAGAAAAAAATAAAATGACCTTAGCTATTTAAGTATTAGTATGTATTGTTATACAGGAATCTAAAACTGTTTTTTGAATGTGAGGCTTTGGCAGACTACAGTTTATTGACCCTTTCTTCTTCATTCTTTTGTGGCTCTAGCACTGCTGTCTTACTTTGTTACATAAACTACATTTCTGGCTCTATTTCTGGACAACTCTCCATTTACCTTTCATGTTGGTAATTCTGGGGGGGGGGCTGTAATTAACAAAACTCCAGGTGAAAATGGAAACAGTTTAAGAAGCGTATTCTCTGCTTATAGATTGTGTTCTTACTTTATTTAAAAATCACACACCAGAAAAAAAACAACAACACTATGACACACCGTTTAGGCTTAGTTGTGAAATGTCAGTACACAGAAAGTTTGTAAATATTACGTGGGGCATTTTCTCATTGGATACCTGAATGACTAGGCAAATAAAAAAGCTGGCTATGTAATAAGTAACTGGCACTTTTTGGGGTACGTTGAGAGGCAGTGCTTGAGAACCTTCGGTAATTTCCTACACTGTGAAGGTGTGGTGAGCAGTTCTTGGAGGCTTGTCTGTATAGCCGTGTGCTTGGTCTGTGAGTTCACTTGATTAGGACTATTCACACATATGTAAGTAGACAAGTTTCTTTGGCTAGAAGTAAGGAATAAAGAAAATGAAAGCGGAGATTTAAAAAAAAACGATGGGTATGTCTGTCATTTAGTCTCTGTTTTATCGATATGTTGAACTTAACTAGTAGTGCTTAGATTGACGGGTTCAATAACAAGTCGTTCATATATACAGACTTATTTCCCCCTTTCAAGTTGCTAGGCCAACAGTGCCATTAAATTAAAGATATCTTGGGTGTCATGTTGTTGTTTTTTTGTCCGTAGTATTGAAAGGAGATAATGTTTTGTACTATTTGGTGACGAGGATAACTGTAAATCTTAGAAAGTATTATGTATCAGAGTCTGCCTGAAAAATAGTTCACATTTTTTTTAAATATATTTTTTCTTCTCTAGTCAAACCAGACGTAAGAAAAGTCTAGATTCTAGCCACCACTCTTAATTAGACATCATTCCACTAGTTCTACCAAAAAAGGGTAAAAGTTTTTGAGGCTGTAGATCTGATGTATATTTTAGACTGTTAACTGACAAGTGTGGGTGTAAACTCCATCATCCCTGTGACTCTGTTCCTAGCTGACTTGACTATCACAGTGATCTAGTCAGTCATGATAACATATCTTGCTGTTAGTTTCGCTGCAGATACAGCTGGGTGGTAGCCCCTGGTCTATAACTAGATCTTGATACATGTTTGTGAGAGATAACTCGTCATAGATTCATGTGTGAAGTTGTAGGCCTATGGACATGATTGGAAATGGGATGGATTCATGTTTCAAACTATGCGAGGTGTGTTATTGACAGAATCGGACTGTGTTATCTGTGAACAATGTTTCCAGTAGACTTTCTCTTAAGGAGATTCAAACTTATGTTTTCCTTGAACACTTGATCTGTGATATGTCTTGTATCCGCTGACGAACAGCTGTAGGATCAAAGTATCAAGGTATCTGATAAGGTGCTCTTTTTTGTACAAACTTATATCGTGCTGCTTTTAAAATGTGCAAACCAGCTACAGCTTGAGTCTATATAAGTCTCATTAAATATATAATATCATAACATATGTTATGCTGTGTAATTTAAATAATTGGAACCTACCGATAAAATTATTTTCTAAGCTTATTGTAGATAAATTTGTCTAAATTACGATGATAAAAGATTTTAGAAAGAGGATTGGAAAATAATGTTTTGGATAAAATGTTTGAACTATTAGCCAAGTATTTACACTGGGATTTCTGGCATTCCTTGCAGTCCCCTCCCATTTTTATTCCCGCATGGACTGCGCTCCAAAGAGGGGGTGTAGGCTAATTGGTTCATGTTTTAAAGAATAAAGAAGGAAGTGAGTTGGAATGTTATAGAAGTGAAAAGAAAAAAAAAAGGTTTGCGAGCACTAAACTGTCATTGTGTATTGTCTGGAGGAAAACAGAAGGAAGAAAATATAGACCTCACATAATTTCTGGGAGCCCATGACCATACATGTTTTTTTTTAAATAATAATCTGCGCTGTCCAAGAACAATGAAGAACTGAGATAAACTTTTTGGACAATGATTTAAGTCGATAAAAAAAAGGGGATGGGGAGAGAACGGATATAGATTTGTTTGTAAACGTTGAGTGCTGGTATGAATAAGTTTTTGTGAACTATTATATCCGAAACTGGATAGCGGTCGTTGATTTTTGAATTGTTCTTCTCGTTTTAAGAACCATCAGCCACAAATGTTGAGCTCACGTGATTCTCAAGTTGTACAAAGCTGATATCTACTCACTGTGTCTTGCCAAAAGTTTGTACAGGTTATTTCTTCGACACCTAATCTCGGATCAAACTGAAATTTTGTACAATTTTTTCTTTTACTTGCCCACAAAGAATCAATAAAAAAAAATCACTAATTAGTTAATATCCTATTGGTTATGAATTACTTAATATCCTATTGGTTATAAATTACTTTGTTTGGTATCTCAAACAAGAGAAAGAAATAGTACTTGACCATGGGCGCCCGCAGGATTTTTTCCAGGGGGGTGCAAATTTACATCTACGAAGAATATTAAAGAAATGAACTGGTCCCCCCCCCCTCAGCCATATACGATAATAAGTGACCTGTAAATATGTGTTTCAAATTAAATAAAATATTAAACATTTGAACAAACTATTTACTGTACACGTTGTTAAGCTTATCCGTTCTGCCTATGCCTCTCTAAGGTCGATCTAATAAAAAATGTTAACTAACAACGAATTGCAATTAATATCCGCCAAATTAATCATCTTAATATTGTGACTGGGTTCTTATCTAGTGTCTCACACTAAAAGGTGAAAATGAAACTTTTTTTCACCAATCCTTGCCTTAACACATTTCTGAAAGCTAACCATCACGGGGCAGCCATCGCATTCTTGGCCGATTAGTATATTCATGTCTCGACTATGTTTTAATGTCTTCGCTGACAATGACGTTAGACACAGACTGTGTTTCTCTGAACAGGAACAAAACCAGAAACGTTTTCTCAAATACGATCGCCATCAACAAAGAAAGTGTCTCATCTATCTGCAGTTTCATCACCGAAATACCCAGCAAATGCAATAAATTATAGATGCTGATGCTCGTATTTTTTGTTTCTTGCTGATGCCAGTGCTCCGTTAATTCAAATCGTCGTTTTGCCTAGTACGATGGCATGTGATGACATTCATGCCATATATTTCGACCCACACATGTCAGCTCTGCAAGGGCCGTTATCTTCAGCTGCAATGATTAGGTCATATCGACCGTGTTTGACGAAGGAGTCAACAAAAGGCTAGCTATAGCATTCATACTCTCCTGACTTGACTACTGCAACGTCTTGCTAGAGGTGTATATATGATGACAAAATAGCCAAGCTGCAGAAAATTCTCAATAACGCTGTACGAATAGCCCATCGGAAAACAAGACTAGATTCTGCTTTTCAAAAAGCGAAAAATCTAATTTTTCAAATCACTTATGCAAGCAGTTTCTTCATAAAATACACCACTTTTACAACTATTCACTATTAATAGTAACGAACACGGGAAGCTCTTTAGTAAGGGAGGAAACCTTTTACCATGTTTCAAACACATTTATACAAATGGTTTCAGACATTTTGTAGAAAATTATTTTTTTAACATTTGTGTCGCTACGCTACTTAAGTTTTGTCCTACAAAGTACTACATTTATCCAAATGTAATGTTTCCTTTTTTTTTTTAAGAAAAAAAAATCTACTTAATATGCAAATAAGTGGAACATAATTTAAAACAACAATTAATAAGTAAGTATTCATATTATCGAGAGAAGTACAGTGAGACCACTACTCCATAGAACAACTGACTAAAGGAATTATTTTTTTTAGAGATTAACCCTTTTCAAACAATTGGATCAATTAGATATTCATTTTAAGACATCGGTTAGGCCAGGTTCACATTTAACTTCACAAAAACTTTCACATATCCTTTGGTCTGCTGGACCGCTGGGGCACCACACAAGATCTGTCAACCTTCTTTTTCCATTTTTCTCTGTCATTTTTCTTTGAAAGAATTTAATTCTGATGTTCTTTCTGAAAATATTGATACTTGTCTTTTTACCTGCCTGGGTGGACCACTTCGGGAACCGATTTTGAGTTTGTGTTTTCTCACAAAAAGACTTTGCAACCTTGTTATGTTTGTAATGTTATCATAGTGCCCTGAGCCTACATCAAGTTTGTAAACAGCACTCTATAAATTAAACTTTATTATTATTAAGAGCTTTCTTGTATATCTGCAATCGTAAACTGGTGGACGTGTTTAACCTGCTATTTTAACTAGCACTAAAACCGACCTTAACTCCGCATAACATAAATACATTTACATATATGACTGCACTCTTTATTCTTGTTCAAAGAAACTTTCAAATTCATCGTATTGAAATAAAGTCAGCAAGGATTTCTTCACCAAGGGAAAGAAAACTATATTTATCTCACTCTACGCCTTAACTAAATATAATAATAACTCTAATTATGTGCAAGAGAAAACAAAACGTCACGACTTACGTGCAATAGAATATTTCACACTTTTTTTTATAGTACAAATATTGCAAGACTATAATAAAGTGTACATGGTAAGCCATCAACACCTGATTAGCTTATTCTAGTTTATTGCAATAATAGTTTTTCCTTACAACTGTACTTCAGTGGAAGCAAAACTTCTAAAATTTCTACTTCTAAGAAATTAATTTTTACAAAATTTGCTACAATGTGGCTACTAGAATCTAGAGGGGTGCACGTCGGCCATCTATTCCTATTAAGCCTAGACTAGTCAACTCCAACATTAACTTATTCTTATGATTGTACTACAGTGGAAGTACTACTTGCTCAGTGGCTACTAAGAAGTTAATTGATGCAAAAAAATGTCTAGAATTTTGCTACTCAGAATCCAGGGGGGTGCAAGTGCACCCTCTTGCACCTCCCTGCGGGCGCCCATGTACTTGACTGAGTTGGGGCATAAGCTGAATTAGGCTTCCGTCTGAGGCCTAGTGAACACAAACATGAAATAGAAACAATAGATAATTATACAATCTTCCACGTTGATATATTCTTCGCTAGTATATTGGTTAATGCGTTGGCTTGATACGCATGACAAGATTTTAGTTCGTAAGTTCGAATTCAGGTCTTTCCCTCTTTTTTTCAATGCATTTTAAAAGCGATCACCCAGATACCCCGTTCTTTATCCTCCTTTTCAACTGGTGATAGGATCATAGCGTATTGAGAACGCTAAAAGCATGAAATGCACTAAACAAAAACAATTGGTTAAATTATTGTATTATTATTGTTTCTCTAGCTCTAGTACACATTTTATTACATGACTGATCCAACTGATACACATTAATATAAGCTTGGGTTTTTTTTATTATTATTTTGCTTGTTTTATTTTTAAGCCTACTTTGATTGAACTAATTGGAATTACTTGTTTCATGTAGTAGTAGTTCTGTAAATCTAGAAGTCTCATGGTATGACACACTAGACGCATTTCTTTGAAACATCTTTCATCCTCCATTGTCCCAGTGTTACTTTTGATTCACCTTGACTGGACTTTTTTTTTTTTACTTAATGTATTTACTATTCTAGATATTCCTACTATTATTCTTATTTTCTACTGAAACTCTGCTTCTGCGCATGACCACAAGAAGCAGGCGTTAACTGTCAGAATAGAAAGCCAAATGTTTCTGACTTTTCTCTCCATTCTCTAAATCATGTTCATGATGTTTAGGTAAACTCGGGTAACGGCAAATTAACGACTCTCATTCGCTCGTACATCCTGCCGGCAGTCTAAGTGGCTGTCTTATTGGTTAGTCTGGCGTGCTACACTGAACACAAAGAAATAAGGCTTTTGTTTTCAATGTTTGCTTCTGTAGCTGGAGATCTTCAGACAAGTCGGAAAAGCTAACAGTAGCAAGCTTTTTGGTGTGTTCGGAAAAGCAAGCTTTTTGGTGTGTCTGGAATAGCAAGCTTTTTGGTGCGCCCGGTGTACAAACACTAAAGGAAGTGTTGATAAGCTATTATAACATAATGTATATGTTACTTTTCATGCACCACTGAGCACTGCAGAATCACACTATTGTCTTGGTCATTTGTATTTCTTTTGGCAATATGGAAGTTCAATTTGTCTCATTTGTTTACTGTGACATTGATGTGCTGTCTCGTTTGTTTACCATGACATCGATGTGTTGCCTCGTTAGTTTTCTGATATCGATGTGTTGTCTATTTTGAAACAGCTTTTGCGTACCGCATCTCATGCTAATGCTTGAGCTATGATCCAATCTCTGTATTCATGTCGGGGGGGGGGAGGACTCATTAAACACTAGAGTTTTAAACTCGAGCCCCTTTGATTGGTAGCCATGCGGTTAATTTGTCACTTAGCCACACATCCCACATGTCTTGAATTGAGTAAACGTCCAACAACTCACAATGTGACACAGACTCCAGTATTATTTCAAACTACGTAACAAGAGATGGGTTCAGTACACGCAGTACACACGTGTTGATATATACCTTCATTCACTGCGGAATGTGAACTTGACGAGCTGAATGTGTACAATTCCACTATTGTAATTGTCTCCTCTTGGACATAATCCTTTTGGTGTTCCACTTGGACTCACGTTTCAACTCATGTCATGGTATCTATTTGTCCGCCTGGAGAGGCTGGCCATGTGCTGCCCATTATGTTACACCTGCGCCGATCAGCTGCTTCTGCCCAGGGCAGTTAGACTAGTGTGGTTTACATCCAGAGTAGCTTCTTTGTATACACTAGGCAAACGTTCGTGTGTTGTTTTTTTTTAAATATTTTTTTAATTGTTAAACTGTGTCGTATTGTCAGTGTCTATGAGCAGTTTATGATAGCAGATGCGCGATGCATTGTCTTAGTCTTGACATTTGTTGATATTTTCATTAGTAATTGGAGGAAGACGAATCAAACAAATTTGGTTTGGTTATGTAACAGAGTAACTTGTTCCCCATCATCTAAATCATGGGTTGCAGGCTTGTTCCACCGAAGGTTGCGTTGAAAACATTCTTTGATCTGTTTTTCATAAACAATTCACTGTCACAGTGTGTTGAGGAGGCTGGAGCCCTCGAATTTGGGGTTCTTAAACCTTTTTTTTGCTGTATAAATGCATTTTCAAAAAGCTATTATGGTAACATTAGCACAGATAACCCTTCTTTTTTCCCCTTTCATCTTTTGGTCCATAGGATCATAGCGTAGGGAAAAAGCTAAAAGCCTGAAATGGCGTTAAAATATTATAATCTCACAGATTTATTGTTGTTAGTCTACTCTAGATCTATTTAAAATATAATTACACTAGTCGACCGGCGGCATACCATACGCCGCTATTTTTCAGGGAAGGCCTTAGAGGCACTGCAACATATGCGACCGCAGTGGGTCCCGCACTTTCTTTGGACCCGTGCTAATTTTTAGGTGTATAAATGATTAAATTGAACAATTTTATAACATGATATAACAGATTTCCCGCGCTAAAGTCAAACCTGAGAGTAGTATCTATCTGTGTATTGTCGTTCTAGTTTCAGGAGTCTTACGACACAATATAATCTCTTCCGGCTTCCACTTTTTTAACCTCCCTTCCATTCACTACACTGATTCATAAGAGAGTTTTATGAAACAAAAAATGTTTGCATTGCAATTGTGTGTACTTTATTTTATGTCTATAAATTGTGTTTAATCTCTAAGACTGAAGATCATGCAATTTTTAAATTTTTCATAATTTGGAAATCCGAATTCAATAGTAGATATATATACATGTTTTCAAGTTACATGAAGTTACTTCCTTTTTCCAGTCTATATTTATTTATGTCTATGCTATTTTGTGAATGAAAATAGTGCGGATTGGGATGCACCATTTTCCATTCACACCAATGCTCCGCCATGGGATCTTCCCATTTACTTGTTGTTTGAACTTTACTTGTTTGACCTTTTACTTTGAGGATTATATTAGGGACCTGCGAATATTCGATATTCGATTCGAATTTCGAATATTAAAAGAATATTCGAATTCGATTCGAAATTATTTTAAATTTTCGAATGTTCGAATATTTTCAAAAAAAGTAATGCTTTTTTTTTGTGGATAATTCATGCTCGGTTTTGGTGTGCAACTTTCAATCAATGCTGCTTTAGATGCTCAAAAAATCATTCAGAAACTTATCAGTCATGTTCACAGGATTGCTGGCTTTTTTTCATTCATCAACTGTTGGTCAAACTATGTTGTCCAAATATCAAACTGATCAAGGAATGAAGGAATCAAAGCCTCCTTTAGATGTTATTACTAGATTCAATAGTACATATTATTTGCTGGAATGGATTGACCAAAACTCTGTTCCTGTCTCTCTTGCACTTGTAGAATGTGGTGTTAAAAAGAAATGTGCAAGAAATCCACCAAAACCATTAACACAAACTTTACAAGATACTCTGAAAGCTTCTCTTCCAATTCTAAGACCAACAGCAGAAGCAACAACAGTTTTGAGTGCTGATTCCAATGTCAGCATAAGTTTGATCTATCCTTGCATTTTTACATTGAAGGAAGAGTTAGTGTCCAAATCACCAACAGGTCTCCAGCAATTTCGAGATGAGCTATTGAAACAACTTGGAGCAAGATTTGATTTGACAATGGATCATCTCCTGGCAGCCACATTCATTGATCCAAGATTTAAACACTACTTATTTTCAGAAGCTGAAACTAAAAAAGCTGTCTTATTTGTAGAGACAATATTGGCTAACTCTGACGGAAGCAAAATTGGCAAAAATTCTGATGAATTGCCACGTGAAAGTCTTGTTCAAGACAGGAATAGGGGAAGCCTTATGGATTCAATGTTCAAGAAAGTGCATGATGCTCAAGGAGATACCAGAATCAACAAAATTTCCACTATTTCTGAGCAAATTAAGGATGAAGTCAGTTTGTATTCGAAGCAAGCAGTTGTAAATCGAAACATTTTAAAAGTATTAATATTTTTCCACGTTTGGCCAGAGCAGCTAGGAATTTGCTTGTAATTCAGGCAACAAATTGTTCATAAGAAAGAGTTAATTCAGTAGGAGGACAAATTATTACTGACCATCGTCACAATCTCTCGGAAAATAATGCTGAAACTTTGATTTGGGCCAAAATAAATAAAGATCTACCTTTTTAAAACGCGAGGGCGCGGTGGTTGAGCGGTAAAGCGTTTGGCTTCCGTACTGGAGGTCCCGGGTTCGAATCCTGGTGAAGACTGAGATTTTTATTTCGGGATTTTCGGGCGCCCTTGAGTCTACCCAGCTCTAACGGGTACCTGACATTAGTTGGGGAAAAGTAAAGGCGGTTGGTCGTTGTGCTGGCCACATGACACCCTCGTTAACCGTAGGCCACAGAATCAGATGACCTTTACATCATCTGCCCTATAGACCACAAGGTCTGAAAGTGGGAACTTTTTTTTAAAACGCCTGCTTTGCAATTTAATTATTGCTAACATTTTAATGTGTTTCAGTATAAATAAACATAATATAATAAAAATTTTGAAGTTCAAGTTTTATTTTACACTTCTTGGTTGTCAAGTTTTTTCAATAATATTCCATTCGAATTCGATTTGAAATTCGAATATTTTCTGATATTCGATTCGATATTCGATTCGAAAAAAATTTCCTGATTCGCAGGTCCCTAGATTATATATATAGATAATTGATCCAACTAATTGATACAACTGCGTTTAATATAAGCTTTTTTTTTTCAAGTATTATTTTCTATTGTATTTGTTCTTTGAAAGAGAATACGAACATGTTTTTACCAGTAACTCCAGTTCACGTGTAAAGCACGAGTTTCACAATGTAATGGAAAATGTAGGCTTATTTGGGTCACTGCACACTCAGTGCTTCTGATGCACGTGCTATAAATACAGTGGTACTTCGTCTTGCATCCATCGCTTACCTTCTCTCTACATTCCCAACCTGACCAACACAGTACACAGTGTTTAGTGACCTAGCTCGTCCTATATTGGTCGTAGTGGAAAGTTCGGTGAATTCCTTCTCTCCGTTCTCACTATCAGCTGTTCTGCAATAGTCATTGACACTATACTGGTCTCATCTGCACTACCCGTGTCTTACCCCCTCAATCATTTGGACATACACATAAACACATAGACCTGTCTAGACTGAACACATCCACTTGCACTGCTCACAATCATGCATGCACGTGTATTCTGCGCACAATCATTTAGACATGCACCTGTATAGTGCTGGCAGTGTCAGAAGCGGAAGTGATGCTCCCTCTCTCTCTCTCTCCCCCTACTCACATTATCAAGGTTTACCAGGATGAACAGGGCGGAGATATAAGCTATGGGGAAGCATGAATACCCCAGATAGGCCTTATCGGCCGGTTAGGATTGACATAAATTACTCACCATGTGTTGGGTGATTCTGTGGTGCAGTTTCCTGGCTGCAAGGTGTTGGGTATAGTGTAACAACAATCTGTATTTGAAAACATAATATCAGGACATAATGTCATGACAACAAAAAGTCTTCAACTAGGCTGGGTCAGTATTGGTATTAGGTCAAAGCAGGGATGTCTCTAGTTCAACTCTCTTACAATCCTCCTGGGAATTCAAAGCGATGTAAAACAACTTTCAAAACGTGCCGCTATTTTTGGTTTAATCTTTTCCAAACCGTCAGTAAACAAACAGACGGGAATTTCCCCGTGAAAGGTTTCGGAAAAATGTTCTCTTTTTCCCCACTGTACGTTTCATGTCAGTTCCATCTCTACGAATGATCTTGGAGAGTCTGAAAAAAAAGGTATTTATCAAGAGTTAGGGTTTTGTTAGTGAGTTTAGCATTCATATACAGTCAATGTTTTCTGTTATATATCGCAATACCTTGTGAACATTCTCCAGGATTGTTCTTGATATATTATCTAGTTCTATTTGTGAATGAGCTTCTGAACATTATTAGTTCAATACAAGTAGTCAGCCTCTAGGCATAGTCTATTAGTTCACAATGTGTCCGTGTATCCTGAGAAAACTTTGCATTATTTAGACTATCATACCAAGTGATTTCATCAACGTAGCGGCAATGTCGCTGTACACATTGAGACATTACAAGCTTGATCAGTTGTTGCGCTTGCTGAATTGTCTATTTAACGCTCTGGACATTGTTTGACATTTTTTTAAACACTCAATAGTAGTACTTGAAAATCTGAAGTGTATTTAAGTGGGTTAAATGTTGAAAATCTTCTAAACTATTGTACATTTTGTAAATACCATTTATTAGTTAGGAGGCGCGGTGGCTGAGTGGTAAAGCGCTTTGCTTCTGAACCTGGGGTCCAGGTTTCGAATCCTGGTGAAGGCTGGGATTTTTATTTCGGGATCCTTGGGCGCCTCTGAGTCCACCCAGCTCTAATGGGTACCTGACATTAGTTGGGAAAAGTAAAGGCGGTTGGTCGTTGTGCTGGTCACATGACACCCTCGTTAACCGTAGGCCACAGAATCAGATGACCTTTACATCATCTGCTCTATAGACCACAAGGTCTGAAAGGGGAACTATTTATTAGTTGTATGTAGCTAAATATTCAGGCTTATAGGATACGATATTCCCAATTACGCACGTTACCTACAGGTAGTATCTATGTTAACCATTCTATGAGGTAGCTATCGCAATCACTTAAACACTACGTTGTTGTTGTTTTTTATTTTGACGCATATTTTAATATTTTATTATATCGATTGACTAGAAAGTCACAACAATGTTACTTTTGATAGCCGTTCAGATTGTCTACTTCTATTGTAGTCGTTGAAGGTGCTTCTGTTGTCTTAGAAATGATTGTGTTTTTGTTTTCCGATAGTTCCTTAAGTTACTGGATTATGATTACTCGTCAGGTTTTCTTTAAAAAAAACTCGTTTAAAAATAGTCTATATGTATTTACATAATATGGGCATAATTATTTTAGAGTTAGATTACCATTACTAACATTTTGTGTGCGTGCTGTGTAAAGTCTACAAAAAAATAAAGAGCAGATTACAGAAATTAACTTATAGTCGACAATCATATGTTTGATAATTCTTTTGTTTTGAACGAATCCCAAGTACCCCAACCCATCACTCTTTTCCAAATGGTTAAGGCCGCTATTAATTTGATGTAGACATGGATTTCAAATACTTCAAAGCACTACTGAAGATACCATTTTAATATATTCCGTGGCATACTAATAATATGTCTAACTTCTATTTTGGGCTTCTAAAAGCAAATCCGTCATATTTTTTATTGTACTTTTTAATTAAATATGTAAATTGTTTTGCTTCATTCAAATACACCTTTTTCTTAACAATTTTTTAGATTTTTTATACAGTTTATGCTAATGAAAAGGATCATTACATTTTCCCCAAATTATTTATTATTATTATTATAATACTACTAGTACACAACGGCTACGCCCGTTGATTTGTTTCCAAGCTTTATATTGTTTATTATGACAGGAACACCTTTTTTTTTACATAAACGGCTCACATTTTAACAATCACCCTATGATGAATGAAATTTCACATCCATCTATTTCTTTCCTTTTCTCTTTCGCTCTCTGATACCCCATTCCTTTTTAAAATCTGTGCATCGTAATTTCTCGAATAGACTTTTGACATGACACATCCACGCACTCATGTTTTGGGCCCGTTAATTCTAGTATTACTTTTACTTACCCCCCCCCTTTTTTTTTTTATTCCTACACTCTATGGCTTTTCTTTGGCTTCTGAATTCAATCTATATTATATTGCAACTGTGACCATCCCGCCTCTTCTTTGTTACTTTTGTTCTTCTTCTTGGCAACCTTTAATCTGAAAGCAAGCAATGTACGGTGCAAGACACAGCCTACATTTCTTCATACCACCACTAGAGAAAGAAGACCCCCAATAGAATGCTACATTACCTTTTCCATATTTTATTTTGGTATTTTGTTCATTAAATAAAAATGAATATAAATTTGGTTTTATAAATTATAATTGTTTATTTGATCCATTTTGAATGTAGCGAAATGTAAATAGATTTATTTATTTATTAGTGTCACAAGTAGGTGCCAATTTATGTCACGATACTGTGTGACGCCGGGGATTGTAATATTTGTAATAATAATATTGAATAATATTGACGATGACGATCTAGGATTCAACTGAGTAAAGCTTTGACTATAAAATACAGGAACTTTTATTTAAATCCAACATAAGTACAGCTATGTAAAAATAAATATTAATAGAACTTGTAATTGTACAGAGACATACTTTCTTTCTAAATATTAGATCTACCAAATGCGACTAACTCTTAGATAATTTCCAGCTCAACTGCCGGGCGCACTTTTTTGCCCGACTTTCGAAAATGTCCCTTTATTCAAACCAACCAATCAGATTTGAATC
>JADKLZ010026942.1:0-21359 GCA_021533235.1 Biomphalaria straminea | reverse complement strand
GTATTGTGCTAAGATGTAATAATTTTAATCAATTCTCAAAAAAAAAACATCTGAAGACTCCTAAACACCAGATGTTGTAGATTACAACTACTTGAATTTATTTAATAATCTCCCAATCTAAACAAAGATGATATAAATTAAAAACAAGTTACAGCATCCTTCACCTATCCCTCTGTCTGCTGGATCTTTGGGGGCACCACATCAGATCTGTTGACCAACTTTCTCCATTCCTCTGTCTTTTGCATATCATAGCTTAAAATGTGTGTAGTAAAATTACTTTTTTGTTGCAGATTCATTGAAACAAAATATAGTTTATGCAGTGTCTGCTGCAGCAGGAGTGGGCTTGCTGGCCTACATTTTCTACAAACACAGAGGGTCATGTTGCAAAGGACGACCTATTAATCCATCCATCAGGAAAAATGAAAAGAAAGTCTCAGATGTATTAGATCTTGAGGAACTGATGAAGACTGTGCCACCAGGAGAGAAAGTCAGTTTATGTCGATGCTGGAAGTCTAAAAAGGTAAAATGTCAGATTGTTTTATGTTTCCGATGTTCTGTCAGAATTGAAGCTTGCATCCTAGCCCAAACTTTCTACAGGACTGCAGGGACTGGTGACAGGCCTGCTTCAGACCCAGGATCATCTAGACAAGTGCATATCACAGGATCAGGCAGATTGTTATATTTGAGTTTATTAATTTTACTCTTGCCACTTGATTTGTATAATACAGCTCTAGAACTGTAACTGCTGAAATGAGTATAGAGATTTTAATTTGATACCATAATATTTAAAATGGGAAAAGCTTAGGCATTGATTGAATAAGAATATTAAGTCTGCCTTGTCATGTGGTTTGGTTTTGGACTGTTTTTAAACCTGCCTGCTTCCATCCACTACCATCCCACAGGTGATTTTAAATTAAGATGTTATCTTCATTTCTCAAAGTACTTGTACCTCTAAAATTTATAAAACAAAACTTCTATGTAAACACTAACTTTTATTTCTCAAGTATGAAACTATTGTGGAACATCAAGTTCATTTTTTTTTTTCTTCCTTTTTATTCGATAACATTTGCATTTCATAGCTAATGAAGTCCTCATCATGGCTCTCAAGAGAAAATATTTTGACATTGCAAAACATGCCATGCCTTCTTACATTTTTGACATTTGAAGTATGGTTGTTTCAAAGCTTTGTCTTTTTTTTGTGTAATTCTGCAACTATAACTTTTTTGGCTCATGTTGAAAAACAAAATAATCAGTGAACATCATGAACTACAAGAATACTCTGTGCAGGTTTTGTGCCATTTTCAATAGCTATGGACAGCGATTTTCAAAGGGTGGAGGATTAGAAACATGGGGTCAAAAACGTCAATGTCAAAAAGAGAGTGAAGTGCAGTGGTGTAGCTAGGGTGGGGGAGGAGAATTTTAAAATCTCCCCGGGCCTCCACTTAAGGGAGGTGTCCAAATGAGTGTTTTTTACTATGAAAAATGAATATAACAAAAATGCAGGGGCCCCCAAACGATAGAAAATTCCTAGCTACGCCCCTGGTGAAGTATATTCTTGTAAAATATATCAGAGTAACTTAGGAAGTTGGTTCTAGTTCAACTAGGTAGAGAGATTTCTTGTAATATGATACTGGTGGATGACCATGAGATGTGAACAATAGCAACATAGGCTGTGTGCTGAAGAATGGTATGTTTTGTGCCTGAACCTTTTTTTTAATTTGAACAGGTGTACACTATTCAAGTGGACTAATAGACCAAAAATATATAGAAAGCCCTGATTTTATATTTAATTAGAATTTGAAGGGAGAGATTAAGACTAAGAAACATATTTGTCTTTTTTCTGTATAACCCAATACTTATAACTTTCCACAAATTTAAATTAATTAAAAATAGAGAAAAAAATGTTTCACAATTACATGAGTCTTAAAAATAAAGTGCACTTCTATGATTTAGCTCTCAATACCAACCCACATAATTAAAAAGTTTTTTGTTAATGGTAAGAAAAAGGTGTCATTCCTATACAGTTGAACTAATGGTCCTTTTGTTTGTATTACAGTGGCCATATTGTGATGGAGCCCACAAAGAACACAACCAAAGTACTGGAGATAATGTTGGGCCAGTTAACATTGTACGAAAGAAGGCTGACACTAGCTGACACAACTTGTGAACATTAGTTTTTTTTTCAAATGTTATAGTTGAGATTATACTTTATGTGGCATATCTAGTTACAATTAGTTGCAAAATAAAATATTTATTTAATTTTTCGAAAAAAATGTTCTTATAATATTATATTTATTATGATTTGTTTGACTACAGGAAACATATTTGAAAGCAATGGCAAGACTTTTGGGGGAGACTTCTGCCCAGTAGACCTTCTAGTTTTCTGACTTTGTCTTAAGTTTTCTTCAGAACTACCTATGTATTTATCATCCAAACTTCACAATATTGCAAGAGAAATTTATTTTAATGAAGAAACAGAACTGAAATACTCTTTACAAAATAAAACACTTTATACTTGGAAGCACGAAAATATTAAACATGCTCTACAAATACATAAGTTCATTAGTAGATTCACAAACAAACTTATTAGAAAACTAAGTGACCCCATAGGTCTTCATTTCTCCTAATGCTCAAACTTATTACCAATCTGCAGTGCCAGTTAATCAAATCAGATTGATTTAATTAGACTTTCTGATATTTAAAGAGGGCAATGTAATGATTTTAAACAATTTTACAAAAACTATATTGGATTATAGTGTACTATTAACATTGCTGACATCTGAATGTAGTGTGAGGAAAAAAAAAGAATGAGCACAATTATTAATTTTTTTTGTAAACAATGGTCAAGAACTTTATTCTAAGCATCTTCTATATGACGAATTCAAGGTTTTCAGTAATCTATCACTAGAAATGATTGGATGAAGTATTTCAAACTCCAAAACATTAACAACCGTACTGGAATTAAAATATATTATTGGTTATAAATAAAATCTCTTAGACATGATAAATAATTTACACCATTCTTTTAATTAGTAGATAGAATCAAGTTTATTTTGTTTAAAAACAGAATTTCAAGATTTAGTCTAGATTGTAGAACAAATAAATATATATGCCTGCAAGTTGTGGTTGAATTAACTTTCTGTATATACATCACATCTATGGGACTAATAAATAATGGGCCAAACATTTTTCTAAATAAATCATTTTGGGAAAAATAAATGTAAAATGACACAAAGGTGTGTAAAAAAAAAAAAAAAAAAAAGCTACAGGACTTTTCAGAATCTTGTGACTGCAAATGCCAAGACAAAGTATCCAAGGACATACACATCCTTAAAAATAAGTAGCATAATATATCTAATCTAGAAATCTAGTACACAATAAAATGACAGATTAATTGTATAACCAATATTTATTGCATAAATAACACATCAACTAAATTGGGATCAGGAACATAACCCTAAAAACATTACAAATACAAAATAATAGCAAAAAAAAAAAAATTGTTAACTGCACAGCGAGCATATAGGGTTAACAAAAAATTGGCAGTATACAGTACGATTCTAAGGCACTAAAGTCTTTAAAAAAAAAAAGATATAATGAATATATCCATTGTGTAGATCTAGCAGGAATGTGCCGCCAATTGAATCAAATCATCACAAAAAACTGATATGTTCAAGTTTACTTCTATCATTTCATTTTGCATTATGATTCTCACAAAACATGACCAAATATTTCTGACGCATGATTTATTTAAAATTGCTTTGACCAATAAGAAAGTACACACATTTAAAATCTAAAAAAAAAAAAAAAAAGAATTAGTTTGCTAAACAAAAAACACAAAAAAAACAACAAATCAGTTGGTTCTACTTTTATGACTTGCTCTTCCTCTTCAGACACACTGGTCCAACATTGTCCCCAGTTTTCTTGTTGTGAGCGTTGTGAGAACCATCACAAAGAGGGAACTGAAATAAAAACACAATGTTTTTATGTAGAAAAATAAAACAACTAGTAGCAATGTTTTGATCCTTTTCAGTAATTAATTTTTAAATTTGTATAAGTCATATACCAGGCCTGAAGGTTGTCATGGAATGGCTGACAGAATTACCACGTGACCAGGCTGCCACATGAGGCTGGTGAAATATCTTATTTCTTAGATTCCCCAAGAGCCTTGATTGAAACTATGTTCAAGTGCTAATACCAGCTTAAAACTCACTCATTTCTTAAGTAAACAGAATTATACCGAAGGTTCTATATACATATATAGGAAATAAAAAGAATTGAAACTCAATTCTAGCTGTACTGATTTTTCATTGGCACTTAATTATTACATCTATCATAATTAAACCACATGTTAAGCCATTCAAAATACTACTCCTCTGTAGTATTTAGACTGAATTGGATTTACATGAAAAAATTCTATAAATTGTAAAAAATCAAGAAAGATAGTAACCAAATAATGTCACCAATATTTTGGTTGATTTAGACCCTAAGAAATCTAAATTGTATTAAAAATGTTTTACTTCCATGTTATTAGATAGGAACCAGCCAAGAATGTCAACTACTTAGCTGAGTTTTAAGTCACTCATAAACATGCATGACTAGATTGACACATGAAATGTGTAGGATGAAATAATCTTCATTCTTGAAGTAACTTCCGTAATCTACAAGATGAGACATGTCGTAAGAGCCTCACTGATACAAAAATCTTCAACTTGAGTAAATCTAGAAGTAGATCGTCATCCCAACAGCAATGTATGCATGAGAGACATGGAAGTCATCTGCCAAAATGGAGAAAAGACTAATTGGCTTTAACGGATTTTAGGATATCTGGTCTAAAACAAGCAAATCCTATCCCAAACTGGGATTTTACCACTTAATGAGGTTGTGACAGAGTATCACATGAGGTTTGCAGGATGTGTTCTCCGACAAATGGAATTGTGCACAACAAGAGTTGGATAACATGGAGGCCAATATGAAAAAAAAAAGGCGCAAACAGTGACCTGCATAGCTTGGCACCACACTATGATGAAGGACCCCAGAGCACTGGTAACTATGTGAGATGAGGCTTCAGACATTGCCACTGACTGATATTTATGGAAACAGCTTGCCATCCAATGCGCACACAATGAGGGAGGATGTAAATCTAAGTGGTAGAAAGATCTAGTCAGAAAAGGGGGAGACGTCGCTCTGAGGAACTTAGGGGACAGTTAGGTTTAGGGACTGGTCTGATTAACATAATTTAAAAAGATTTTTCGCTTAAAATTATTTGGAATTTAACAATAAATACAAATTTTACTTTTATATATATATCGATATATACATATACATGGCTCACAAATTCTAAATTCTTTATTTGGTCGTGTTAATATGGACACAAAGAGAGTAGAACATTTAACAAAATTTAAAACACTGTCTACCTTCTTTGATCTCCAGCAGCGACAGAATGCAATGCTGTCACCAATGTCTTCAATGTCCATAGAGTTGACAACTTTCTCCTCTTTCTTTTCTATAGATAGATTGATGACGGCATCTTTGGAGCGACATACTGCATTCCAAACAACATAGATGCCCAAGGCAATGGTTGTGATCACTGGAATGTAGCTGACATCTCGACCTTGTTAAAAAAATGGGGGTAAAAAATATTGGCATCTTAATATTATAGGTCATTACAAATTAACAAAATCTCAAATGTCAAAATTTAGTACATGTTTACGATCTTCCTTCAGTATTAAAGAAAATTACATTCTACCCTAATTCTCCAACAGGACTGCAGGGGAATATGTTGGGCATAAGAAATATGTATTGTTTTGTGATTTAAGTAGATTCTAAAATGACTAGCTAGAGTCTATATTAGAGTTATTTTTAAATTATTATCTAATCTTATTGTTAATAAAATACAGTTGTTACTTCAAAAAAAGAAGATGATTAGTCTATGTTTAGATCAGAATCATTAAATAGACTATTAGATTCTGTATAAAAAAAAAAGTGTATCTAGTTTTCTGGATTCTCAGACCATATATAATATATATATATATATATATATATTAGTAAAGCGCGAAGTTCGAACACATTAAGCTCGCTGGTAGCAATTTTCAAGTTTGGATTTTTATGGCACCATAATTGTCTGACCTATGAAAAAACTGATGGCATCTCTGAATTCCTTGTCCTTTTATCTGTAAAAATAAACCTGATTTAATGTATTGCTAGGCTTAGTTAAAATTAAATATTACATGAGGTCAAAGAGGTGTAGGGTGGGTATCGCCAAGTGTACTTTTCCTCAATCGGATTTTCCCCAGTTAGTAAGCTCGAACGGGTTGATGGAAGACTCAAGCAGATCAAAGAAAATATATTTAAAACATGTTTTAATATTTAATTTTTCACAAAGAAGTCATTTTCTTTTTACTCTAGCGTAAGAACACCATCCATTGCCACATTTTCCTCGCTCCACAACTTCAAATAATCTCTTTTAGCTGATGTGTCATTACACTTAAAAATAGCCTCAAGCCCATTACCCAGTTCCTTTACTGTGAAAAATAATAATTCCACACCTCTTGAGTTTGACCTCACCATGAACTTAGCCTTTACAAGGAAAAGAAAATAGTATGTGTCAGAAGTAAAGAAAAAAGGTGCATGCACAGTAGCAATATAGTAGTAATTCGTTAAACATTCAAATAAAAAAGTTTTAGCAATAAAAAGTGACCCTTTTGAACGTCTATACAAATCGGGGCTGTTTGAGCTTCGCTCTTTACTCTGTCTCTATAGACCAAGTAGATAATTTTATCAATCAAGTATCATACTCATACATACTGTAACATAGTATTATGATATAAATATAACCTAATAATTTAAATATAGTTATAGATACTCTACTGCCAGATTCTAATAGATCTAGTTTTCTAAACGATCAATTCAACTAATACTCTATTAGACTTTAGACCAGTGTTCTTCAACGGGGGCGATATCGCCCCCTTGGGGGCGTTTTCGAGATTTTGGGGGGCGCTGGGAGCCAAAGGGGCGGTAGGGGGGCGCTGGGCACAAAAAGAGGCGGTAAGGGGGCGCTGAGTATAAAGAGGGAAAGAAGAAACTAAAGGTGCACTGAAACAAAACAAATAAAACAATTCTTGAAAATTAAAGCTAGCGAACTAAATATACACAAAGTATAAGCCTAATTAGCTTGCTTCTGATTTAACTTTAGAATCTAAGTTTGGGAATCCCATTTTCTATTTTAAAATTATTACTCTTCTGCTGAAATGGAAGGGTATCTAGTTTACTTAGATCTTGAGCGCATAAACGTTCATGATTTGTTAAACAAAGTGGATAATATGTCTTTTAGATTCAAGTCTCTTATAACAACATATGTTAATGTTTGATATGTAAATGTTAATTAAGAAAAACGTTAAAGCTAATATTCAAATAGAATAATTTAATCTTTTTTTTCAACAAAAACATTGACTAAGTGTTATGAAATGGAATATTGCAAAGAGTTTTAGTGAATTGCCACTAGATAAAAAAATAAACAAATAATGAAAAAGATTGTTGTCAGAGGCGGCCTTACCAGTGCGTGGGGCCCTAGGCGAATGTCAAATGCGGGGCCCTGCGCTGGAAGGGTAGACTAGATATTGTGGATATATCGTAACATGTAAAGCTAACAGGATCGTTCGCCACTCACTCTGAAGTCCTTTTTAAATACTAAACATACCACCTTACGTAAGTACTGTACTATTGACCTTTAAACTACATAAACTGGAAATTTTCTCCAGCTTAACTTCTGAATCTAATAACTCCACAAAATGCTATGTAAACGGCATCTTTGTGGCTTACATCAATCGTGCAATCAAGGATGATGGGAAAATAAACCATCAGGTCCATAATCTCGTTTTGAATCCTATATCTGAGGTACTGGACATGAGCCTCGGCGTTTTAATTCGTCGAAGTTCTTATATGGTTAGGTCAATTTTGTCAAGCATCTCAACCAAGCCTCAAAACTGGTTGTTGTTTGGTACATAAAGATTCTCTGTTTTTTATTGTTTTTGTTTTTTGTCATTTTCTTATGCCTAGGTGAACTGTTTAATAGTGATAGCCGCTTAGAATGTACAGGTCATAAGATGATGTCTTAATCGAAACTGAACAGTATTTCGAAAACAAAAATGTCATGTTAATACCTTAAAAAGTAATTGGCATCATAAAAATGCCCAGTAATATTGAGCTACATGTTGTAGTTTATGAGAAATTTTCTGGTTTTCGACCACCTGCGGACAATGGTTATGCTTGCCCTGAGTGTGGCACAATATGTAGAACACAGTTAGGGCTGTGCAGCTATGGGAAATACTGCATTCATCACTGATCTTCAGACTCGAAGATAAGTCTTATATAAATCTATTTAAAGAGTTTTACATCTCACGTAACTTGTTTGTTAAAAAATGAATTACTGCCTAAAGACACCGACATCTGCAATTCACATAACAATGCGCTATGAAGAAATTACGATTCGCTTCTAGGATGTAAATAAATAAATTAAAAAAAAATTAAATATAAATAACAATTATTAAACATCTGTTACCGATGTTCAAATTGTGTTGCAGGTGTGCCTCAAAACTCAAATTCAAATATAGGTTTACAAAAATTATGTCTTCAGTAAAAAGAATGCTAACATAGGATGCACAACAGAGATGTGGCTGCATTTGAATGTTTCAGTAAAATCCCAAAACTTTGGTTGAAAATGGAATTATGTTTTAGCTTTTCCATCAACATACATGGTTAACCTAGATTTAGTGCATAACAAACTTAATGAATAAGCAAAGAAATAGGCTGGATATAGCCACTAGATGAGACCTTCACCTTGCTTTGACTAATTTAAAGCTTGAAATTTCTAATATTGTCAGACTGCAGCAGGCACGGGGTTTCCATTAGCTTAATTTCACTTTGTAGGAAGTTCAGCAATAATAATGTTTAATTAAAAATATAAACACATTTACAATTAAACCGAAAAAAAGTAGGCCCTAATATTCAACAATTTAAAAGGAGACTATTCTTAGGATTTGAAAGAAAGTCATGACAATGACATTAATTTTTGTATGTAATCAATGCAAATTATTTAACATAATTTTGTTATAATGATAATATTGGCAATGCCTTCGATTCCGAAGATTAAGACTAAGTGCAGTGTTTCACATTACTACGCAAACCTAGTTGCGACTTGCATAATATTTCGAATTTCGTCTGCTAGCGGTCAATTTAAGTTTTCTTTCCATCTTTTGCACCTGTCTTCAATAATGACGATTCTTTAAGTCTCAAATGTTTGTCCCGCAGATGTTGTGACAACTCTCCAGCTGCCTCTTTCAGAGGACATCTGCTGCTAGGGAAGGCTGTTAGGTACTTTCCTGTATGCCAGTGAGGGTGAAATGGCGCCTGAGTGGATCTTTATAGCGCTAACGAGGTGGGCACCTCTGTAACTCCTCCTACTCTAAGCTTGCCAAAGAAGATCGCCTTTGGCATGCGGTCGTCTCCCGTGCAGGATACGTATTATTGATTGCATAAAAATTAATAAATTGATGATATTTTGTTCATATTTGCCTTCTCACGATTCACGTATTTCTCTTAGAGGGGGGCGCTGGCGGAATTTTTTATTGAAAAAAATACGAAAAGGGGGCGGTAGGCCAAAAAAGGTTGAAGACCACTGCTTTAGACAGTCACTCTAAATTCACCAATTGTAAATAAACAAATTTAGCCCCGTCATAAGATTGATAAAATAATGAAAATTATGTATCACGTGACAAACTATTGCATAATTTGTATAGAACATAGTCATAATATAGAAAATTTTATGTTGTTTGTTTATGTTTGGTGAATGAGGTTCATTGAAGATCTATAACTAAAATAAAACTATAGATTGATCTAATAATAAATAATACAAGATTTATATTTAGAATATTTAATTATTTAGAAATTAGATGATACTACTATTACTAGATCTAGATTTTAATAGAATTATAGATCTATATTTTATTTTTAAATAAATTAATTTCATAACCATAATGATATCATAATCATTCTACAAAAGTACAATAGTAACAATTCTTTCTATTTCTAGCCAGGCATTCTAAATAATTTTAAAATTAATTAATAAAATCATACATTATTATATGATTATTATTAATATTAATTATTTAGATCTATGGGACTATGTCATATAGTCTATGATTATAATAAAAATATTAATTATTTGATTATTGATAGATTAAATTTTTAAGTCTAAGACACTAAGAGTCAGAGGCTATTCTAATTCCTTCTAGACTCTTAACTAGATCTAGATAATAAGGCAGGTAAATGGACATTTTTTTTATTGAATTGCTTTTCTACTGAGGTTAGATTTCTTAAAATTAACCTGCAATTTCTAGACCCATTTCCAAAATCAGTCAGATAAGATTAGAATAACAAATTGGAGAAAGTATATCTAAAGGTGACAGAAAACAGCAGGGCCAGATTTTTGTTTGTTTGGTTTCGTTTTTGCTTAGTGGCTCTTAAGCACAAACTTTGGTTAAATCATGGAACTATGGTTAAATTCATTTTCAAAATTTCAAATAAATAGATCTATATAGATCTCTAAATCTAATATATAAAAACATTTAAGAAAAAAAATATTTTAAGCCATCTTACATCTTCATTTATTTAGTATAAAATATTACCCAAAGTTTATGCCTTTGTTAAAAAAAAAAGTTAAAAACTTTTTTAGATTACTTTGTCGTTTTAGCTCTCGTGTTTAAGTTTGTAACGCACAGCCAGTAGCGGTCTTAGGGGGTGGCAAGTGGGGCAACCGCCCCAAGCCCCGCGCCTGAGGGGGCCCCGTGATCGGAGATTTTAATTGTCACCAACTTCGAAAACCAAGTTGTCATAAACTAGGACTTGTTACTCAATATTTTCCTAGTAGCTTTTATGATACCAATTGTCATTTAAGCTCTCAGCATATATTTTTACTTTCGAATTATCGTTTAATTTCGGTAAAGACAGCATCTAATGAACTGCTTTTCTAAGAGGCTATCATCGTTTAACAGGTCACAATAAAAACAAGTAGGTGGAATCTACCAATCTCAATCGTATATTTCGTATTTAAACATCGACGTTCAAACAGATTTTATTAAGAAAATGCATATTGTTACGGTTTGAACTACTCTTGAATCATGAAAATCTTATATGAAAGAGTGACTTATAACATTTTTAGTATCATACATATATGCAGCTTTTGAAAAATTGATTTAAAAATGAAAACTAATAAACAAATATACAGTGTTTTCTTGACTGTCACTGTTGATACCATTCCAAGACTTTTATCGTGGTTCAATGATGAATGATTACCACTTTGTCATCTAGGGGGCTGAGGGCTTTGCACTGGAGTTTTATGCCTCCTCATGTGGCTGGTGAGACCTATGTGAGAACGGAATGTCCAGCTGCACACTGGGCAGGTTATTCCAGCTGAAGCTAGTGTCATTAGCCTTGCTTTTCTTCTCTGGCTTTTTTCTTCTGTCAGCGTTGTTCTTTTTTCCTCAGCAATCTGTGCGACAGTTTTCACAGCGCGACGCCATGATGCTCTGTCATTTGCCTTTGTAACCCAGGTGGCTGGGCCTATGCTGAACGCCTTCAGTGAAGCTTTGAGGGTGTCCCTGAAGCGCTTTCTTTGACCACCTTGTGAGCGATTTACTTCGCTTAGTTGGCCATACAGGAGTCGTTTAGGGATGCGGCGGTCTTCTATTTTAAAGACGCGTCCTACTCATCGCAGCTGGAACTGCATCAGGATTGTGTGGATGCTTAGCAGACCCTCTCTTTAGATATAAACAGTATCACAAAACATCCCCAAACACTTAAAACCTCTAGATAACCATTTACCATTTCATTAATAACTTTCACATGATGTTCCTTTTAAAAACTCATTAAAAAGGGTTGAGGGTGTATGATAAGGTTTCCTTATTTGGTACTGTAACCTAGCCTGTAATGAACCAGTTGATGTGCTTGAACTGTTATTTCGGCCAATCAGCTACCAGAGAGTTTGGCATTGACGTATTAAGTTGTTTTGCTTTCAAAAGACTACTTTTGCTTAGACATCGTGCAGGAGTGGGAAAACCATTGTAATTGGGATAAAAAGTAAACAAAACGCGGGAGTATTTTTTTTCCAATTAATTTATTTGAAAATCAGTGGTACAGCCCTTCCGCAAAAGTGTATGGACCCTTGTAGCTCTCAGAGGAGACATAATATTAGTAGTGCGCGAGTGATTTCCAAGGCCCACAGCTTAGAGGCGGACATACTGTTTTGTTATTGCTACATCGTTAGAGAAGATGAGCCAGTTAGCGTGATGAGTTAGTTTACCGTTATATATATATATATATAGTCCACATTTACGGCTAAGGGCCCCGCACTTGACGTTCGCGCAGGGCCCCGCGCACAGCTAGGGCCGCACTTGCGCACAGCGCCTTAATTAAGCCTAAATTTTGTTTGTTAACGGTGCTCTATACATTAAAATATTCTTATTACATTTGTATTTAATAATTTAATTTTGATATTCATTTATAGATGTAATTGTTGCATTTGGCGCAAAGGACGCCATAGCAGTGCGCGAGGCCCTGGACGAGTTTCATATAGGCCTGAAGCTTATAATAGGCTATACACTCTAGAATTCTAAATGAATAAAGTGGAGATATGGATTCCATTAGAGTCTTGTAAAGAGAAAAGATCAATTACTAGTTCGTCTACTTGACGTATAGTCGTATACCATAATTTTGGCACTCCATCAGAGTCCATCTGTGTCTTATAAAAAAAACAAAAAACTTGACGGTTTTAAATCATGATTGAAATAAAAGCCATCGCGTGACTGCGTGGAATATGATGCTTAATTAATCATTATTAGGCTAATAAAGAAACTTACATTTAATTTTCATTAAAAAAAATTATTCATTACACAAATTCAGCGTTTCTGACATAATAAAAAAAAATCAAGCCTCCAATTGATTGAAAACTAGAATCTACTTCTGGTCTATTTATATTCAAATATTAGCCAGATATTATCCGCGGCCCACGGGTATTAATTTTCGTATCACTGATATAGTGTATTAGAAACAATGAAAACAAATAATAATGTTATAAGTGAAGCGAATGCATGAATATAAAGATATTATGAATGGAGCTAAAAAAAAAAAAGCTAATGGACCTAATTAAGACTTTCTGTTCGGCGCATGCATGACCATTCTAAGTGCGCGACGTCTAGCTATTGGGCTGAGTCGCAGCTATATAGGCTATACTATAGCTACTTTTCGCAAAGATATTTTTATACTTTAACAGATGAACATATTAAATAAAGACCATTCATTTCATATTTTAATCCAATTAACCTTCAAATTGTTTGAAATGCTGCATTAAATTTATAATACATAGGCCTACATACGCCTTTTGTTCTGATTTATTATTAAATATATTAATTCTAATAAAAAGCAAAACCGCCAATAAATGAACAAGTATTAAGATTTGGATAGAGAATCTATGCCTATATTGATACGAAATTTCTCTTCTGATTAAAGTTTTGTTTTTCTTTCTCTTTCTTCCTATCAGCAGCGTAGAATTATAGAGACACATTTCTTATTCCATAAGCTAAGGCAAATTCCTAAAAGTGCTCCTTCTTCTCTAGTGCCAGTAGAAAATATGGAAGGGGTTGCTTGAATCAGACAGGAAAACCAAAGACTTAGCAAAGTTTAAGTCACCGACTTACAAGCATGACTACATTGACACATTATATCTTTTTTAAAGTAACGTGGAAAACGTGGTCGAGAGGATAAGTGCGGCTTGAGCTTGGCTTGCTTGGCTACCTAGAAGGGGGCTCGAGGCTCGACACCCGACTCGGGCAGAGTTATGTTTACTGAGCGCCCAAAGGCAGCACGGGAAACCAACTCCTAGATACCCCCTCCCCCCCCCCAACTGGTCCACAAATGAGATTGGACCAAAGCGCTCTGAGCATGCTATAAGCATGAAAGTAGCGCTATATAAAAGCTATAATAATAATGTCTGTAGTTTATAAGATAAGATATAATGTACCAGGTACTGTGTGAAATAATAAACTGATTTGAATCACCTATGTTATCATGTAATGTCTTGACCTTAAAAAAAAACTGAGTTAAATAAACAGGCCCCACAGCTTGAGAAAGATAAAAAATGCTGTCAAATAATCATTAGGCCTACCTATTTCATGGGTGTTTCCTGCACCCACCTATACTATTTTACTTGCAAAGTTGGCAAGGGAGTGAAGAAAAAAAGTCAACATCTAAATTGAAAATTTCTTAAGTTATTTCCCCTGTCTCAACAATGCGTGTTCGTGATAATTATGTAACGAAATATGGTGCAAAGCCCCGCCGACAAACACTATTTCCGGTATTAAAAGCCAACAAAATACATATTCTTAGGTATCTACATGCATTATCCTGCTATTAAAAAGTTTTATTTCAAAAACCTAATGTGCTATTCCTATTAACTTAGATTCTCCCGCGCCGTTCGGCGCATTGGGCGGAAAGCTGTTTCCACAAAAATGTATCAGTGGCAATGTCTAAAGCCTCTTCCCACCTGCTCAGAGGACCTTCATGAAACTGTGGTGTGAAGTAGTACTAGGATGTCCCTGTTTGCGCCTTCTTCGTATTGGCATCCATGTCATCTCAACTCTTTGTATGCGTAATTCATTTTGTCGGAGAAAATGTCCCGAAAACCTCATGCGACACTTTGTCACAACCTTACTAAGGTGTCTACTCCCAGTTCGGCATAGGATTTCCTTGATTGAGACCCGATCTCTATAACTGAATTCTAAAATTTGTCTTAACTATCTTTGTTGAGCCTAATTTATTAATTTTGACGGACTATTCACAGTGGAAATTTGTAACATCTCTTGGCTACGCTCTTAGAATTATGTTACTGTAGTTTGCTTTAGATTTTATATCGAAAAGTAAAGTTTTAATGAAGAGGTATTTTTTTAGCTTCAAACCTCGCTAAAGGGTGTTTTTTTTTTTTAACTCAAACCCCTTTGGCTACTCTCATAGAATTTTGAGTGTGTACTTTTTGAGTGTGTACTTTTTGAGTGTGTGCTTTTTTATACTGAAGAGTGGGGAGAGGAGTTATCGTACATTTCGGAGGGGGTTTTAAAATCTAAATCTTCCTTAGCTATGCTCTTGGAATTCGGGGGGTAGTCGTTAGCATTATTTTTTTTATAGAAAAGAGAGGTTTAACTGCAAAACCCCCTGGTAGGGGTTTTATACTTAAAATCCCTTTGCTGCGCTGGGGCAAGTGATGGTTTAGTATTAAAATGTTACTTAAAATAAACAAAATCAAAGCAAGAAATCAGTCACTTAATAAAAAACCCCTGGCTACGCCCATGATATATATATATATAATATATATATATATATATATATATATATATATATATATATATATGCCTATATATTAGGGGTGTACCGGATAGTACTTTTTGATATCCGGCCGGAGCCGGATATGACCGGATAATAAAATTTGATATTCGGCCGGAGCCGAATACCTAAGTATCTTGTAAATAACTTGTATTGCTGAACATTTTACTAAACTGTTATATAACATACCTATATTTGTTGGTATTATTTTTTGGCTTGTATGGTGGTTGAATATATGGGTTCAAGAATTTCGACCAGCAATAGGTCATCAGACATTTTAAATCCAAAGACTGTTTCTGGTTCTGGCTTCAAGAACTTAATACTGATAGCTGTTAGTTAATAGTTGCAATCTGAAGCGTAGTAGGTCATATATTTATTAATCCATTTGCAGCAAAAGATATTTTATTGACAGCAAGAACATCCATCACACCTTCATATAGCCTGAACCTTAAAGGTTGCGATGCGTAGATTTAATTGATATCTGATGTTTAGATCTACTGATAAATAGATCAAAGACTTGTCAAAGAGCATTAGAAACACCAACTATAGACGAAAAAAAAAACGCATCCACGCCCTACCTACCAAAAAAAAAATCAACAACATAAATAGACTCTTAACTGATTGTAACAACCTGGTCAGATAGACATAGTGAGCCTACACATGTTGTCCTAGTGTAGTGTGTATAGATGATTCTGTTGACCTTCGCGCGTTTTTTTTCCTTTGGGCATACGCAATAGTGTTTAGTGTGCAGGAAAAAAAAAAGATGGCACATTGGCATGGTCAGTCAAGCAAATAGATAGGCTAAATTATCCGTACACTAGTTACAGAGGTCAAGTGTTTCTTAACATTCCAGCATATTATGGTGCTTTAGATCAAGTTATTTTCTGCGATCAATTTATTTTCTGCGATGTTAAGGTTACTGTGACGTTTTCCTTTATATATTAAGTCAATAGATTTAAGCAATGAAATTAGCTTTCTTTCTAAAGGTTTTAATACAAGAGAAAAACTACATACACCCATACATGCACATATTTGTTTTATGTTATTGAGCAACGAACATGTATTCAGCGCCCTAATCAACATTTCTCTCAATGTAAACAAACTTAGTGTCATCATTTGTTGACCTATAGACAGTGTCAATATGTCTTAACAATTTGCTTTAATCCATTCTGGCTTAAGAATGGTCAATGTCTATCAATACATTGTCATGGGTTAAACAAATAAGAAGTTAAGGGTGTTGAGTCTCTTGAGCCCTCCCTTTAAAGATACCACTGGTCAGTGTGTTTGGCTTGTAGTCCAGCCTCCTAATTGAGACTTAACTCAAAGTAAACAAACTTATTACCAGGCCAATAGGTGTGGCTTGTGGTCCAGACCCTTTGATTGACAATCTCATAATAAACAAACCCAAACCAGATTAACCTTATAGAGAGATGGCTTGTAGTCCCACCCCCTAATAAAAATTCTTCTCCAAGTAAACAAACTTAGTTCTCTCTTAAGATAGACCTCTAGACAGTGTCAACACGTTGACATCTGTCTTGATGTGTTGATCTGTCTATCTGTGATCTCAATGTTATGGACCAAACAAACAAAAGGAGGTGGGGTTTGCTCATCTCTACCTCTACAGATATACCCGCACATCTAGACACTTAGCGTAACGTAGTTAAGGAATATTACATGTTTACTAGAACACTGAAAGGTCAAAAGAAGCTTTTAAAATGTGCCAGACATCGCTGCTACGTATGCAATGCGAATTTACAATGTATGTTTATATTTCTATTTAAATCAACACGCTTTGTCTTTCTAATAAAAATATTTGGTGCATAGTCATAGTTTATTGTTTTAAAAACAAATTCTTTTATTTGAAACAAAAAAAAAGTTAATGTATTTCAGAACTGACATTATTGAATCATGTCCACTTTATGAATATTTGTATATTTTCATCAACATGGAGATTTAGTTTAAACTTCTTGTTGGACATAGTTAATCAGCGTCGACAACCTTTATATTGTTTGTCTTTCGCCTGTGTTGTTTCGATATTAAGTGTTACCTCCGTTTGGCGTATTTCCACACGTAGCGCGCGGAGGCGCCTAACAATATGAAAAGAAATACAGGTTCTACGCTGTAGTTTTTGCTATCCGGTTTACTATCCGGTAGTGATATTCGACCGGAGCCGGATATTGCCGGATAGTGAAAAAGTGCCGAATATTCGGCCGGAGCCGGAGCGACTATCCGGTACACCCCTAATATATATATATATATATATATATATATATATTGGACACTGTACATTGGACGCTGACTGCAGAGCTAGAGAGGAGGATCCTAGCAATGGAAATGAGATGCTACAGAAGGATCCTAGGCATCACATATAAAGACCGCATCACAAATCAAAAGATTAGAGACAGGGTTACGGCAGCGATCGGACCCCATGATGACCTGCTAAATACTGTGAAGAAACGAAAGCTCAAAATGTATGGCCATGTAACAAGATCTTCGGGACTCGCAAAGACCTTCCTCCAGGGAACAGTACCAGGAAAAAGAAAAAGAGGCAGACAGAGAAAGCGGTGGGAAGACAACATCAAAGAATGGACAGGCCTACCATTGAACGAGGTTTTAATCAGGGCAAAGGATAGAGAGGAATGGAGAAAGATGGTCCACAAGTCTTGCTTGGTGCCCCAACGGTCCACCAGACTAAGGGATAGGTAACAGGTAACAGGTAACATTGGACATAGGTTATTACTAGCTTCTCGTGCTATGACCTCCATTTAGGACCTACAAAACGAATAAATGCCATCAAGCAAAGCTACGAAGTAATTAGTTTCGAAGCGCATACTCAGTCACATTTTTCTTGTTATCAGAGAGTTATCTTACTTTAAACTTTTGTTTGCTCTCTTTAAAAAAAAATGGTTTCACTTCATACACCAAAGAGCACTTTATTTAAATCATACCGTGCCTGTCACTGTTGCTACCAGTAGTGCCAGGATTTTATCTTGAGTTAGAGAGGGTATAGGCCCTATTGTTTTTTTTGTTTTTTTTTTATTTGTCTAGTGTCAAAAAGTCAACTTTGGTTGCTGGAAAGATTATTTAAAATAGAAATGATTTGACTACTATCAGACATTGAGTAAAGTGTTTGAAACAGGAATTCTAGTTTTGTTATTTATATGTGGAGGCTTGGTGGCTGAGTGGTAAAGCGCTTGGCTTCCAAACCGGGAGCCCCGGGTTCGAATCTTGGATTTTTTATTTTCGGGATCTTTGGGCGCCTTTGAGTCCACCGAATTCTAATGGGTACCTGAGATTAGTTGGGTAAAAAGTAAAAGGTTATGGAAAAAAGGTAAAAGGTAAAAGGATGGATGCCTGGTCGAGCGGTTTGCACGCTGGACTGTCGTATCGATTTACCGATGGTCCTGGGTTCAAACCCTGCCCGCTCCCATCCCCCGTCGTCCTGCGGGAGGTTTGGACTAGGAAATAACTATCTTCAACTCTGAAGGAATTTCCGAAACATGTAAAACATTTTACAAAACAAGGTTAGGTCGTTGTGGCGAAGTTGTGTTAGCCACATGACACCCTGCTCTTTAACCGTTGGCCACAGAAACATCTGCCCTATAGATAGCAAGATCTGAAAGGAGAAATTGGTTATTATATATTGTTGTAGCTCCGGTCCAGCTCAACATCTGATGGTGCGGATCAGAGTGCCACTGAACACAAGTGTGGAAGACATGTTTAGACTAGGAAGAACATAGACATAAATAAATATTTATTTAAATAAATGAATAAATAAATTTACATAGGTCCTGCCAATATTTGTTTGCGCACTGTCTTGCTATTCGTTGGGCATCGTTTCGAGTAGATCTGAGCACTTGCAAGTTGCCAGGGGTGGGCTCCTTCTTGTATTTTAGCATGGCTGCTCTCTTGTTTCTGGTGGCAGTTTCCATTTCTTGCAGACTTGCTTCAAACCAGTCTTCATTTTTTCTTTGTTTTGTTGCCAAAGACCAGTGATGATGTTTGGTACAGAGTATCGCGTATGAGCGTCCAGGTTTTTTCTACCTCAGTCACTGAAAAGTTTTTGAAAGCTTCCTCTAATTTCTTTGTGAAGTCGATCAGCATTCTTTGTGTTTGCAGTATTCAGGCGGGCTGTACTTTTTTCCTGTGATGAGTGAATCTTAGTAGGCCGTAGCCTTGTCCAGCAGGACACTAAAGTGTGATCAGTATCACAGTCCGCACTTTGAAGGCTACGTGTCAGCAGTATGTTCCCAATGTCTCTTTTCCGTGTCAGTATCATATCCAGCTGGGGCCAGTGTTCAGATGGAAGAATCCCGAAAGATATCCTATACGCTGAGCTAGCAGAGGGAGCCAGACCCAAGGGCCGCCCAAGATTAACTTACAGACATGTCTGCAAGCGAGACATGAAGGCAACGGGCATCGACCAAAGCAAGTGGGAGGAGATAGCCCAAGACCGAACAGCATGGAGACAGACTGTGCGTGCTGGTACGAACTTTGCTGAATGCAAAAGAAATGAAGCTGCATCTGCCAAGAGAATGAAAAAGAAAGCTGCCCTGCTGTCAGCTAGCCCTAAAACTGAGGAATATAAATGCACGAACTGTGGCAAACTATGCCGATCCAGAATTGGCTTGATCAGCCACTCCAGATTCTGCCCCGTCTCAAGACTTAACCAAAGCCAGTGACTCATCTCGGCGCATCCATTGTCTTCCGAGACAGAAGGAGCCATATTATATTATAATAAATTCATCTTTTGCTATTGCTCATCTTTTGGTTGAGTGCCTACCCTAGACTAGAGTTACTACCCTAATAATGATCATATCACAAACTCGAATCCTAAATCAATATGATGCTTGTAACCTACCTATAAGAATTATGTTACGATTGAACACTTCACAAATTAGTTCTGCTGTTAATGGCATGACACAAGTTTGTACACGTTATTTCTCCCACACCCAATCTCGGATGAAGTCGAAATTTCTCACAATTATTTCTTTGACCTGAAAACACAAGAATCAATTTAAAAAAAAGTTAATTAACTATTGGTAATTTAATTATTTTTTTGGTATCAAACGAGGGAAAGAAATTGAGCCTGACAGATATGGTGGTCTAAGTTTGAGAAATGTAATTTGGTCGTATCGTTTGAAACTAACAATACATAGCTTTGAAACCTTCTTTTTACAGAAGCACTTGGCTGTCACAGTGGTTAGTGAAGATTCAGGTTAAGAAGGTGTAATTCCTCGAGTTCGAATTGAAGTCGTACTTTTTCTATAATAAAATACATTTTTTTTAAAGTGATCACAGTAACATTCCCACAGATGCTCCCTTCCCTAAAATAAAAAACACAAAAAAAAAAAACAAAACAAATGAATTCTAACCCACGCCCTCTCGATAAATTAATAAACAGACTTAGACTTGTATTATACATTCGCACTCATTACGCACACACTACACACCCGTTGATTTATTCCCAAACTTTTTTTTTTTAAATGGGGAGCGCTGTAACGTCCACAGTGCGGGGCGGAGCCCCGCCGCTAAGCACTATTTCCGGTATTAAAAGCTAACAAAATGCATATTCTGAGGTATCTACAGTGCATTATCCTGCTATGAGTATTAAAAAGTTTTTTTTTAAAACCTTACGAACTATTTTACTGACTTAGATTCTCCCGCGTCGTTTGGCGCATTGGGCGGCACGCTGCTTCAACAAAAATCTGTCACTGGCAATATCTGAAGCCTCTTCCCACCTGCTCTGACAGACAGAGAGAGAGAAAAGAGAAAGAGGTAAAAAAGTGAGAGAGAAGGAGAAAGAAATATGAAAAAAAATTGAGAAAAAGAGAAAGAAAGAGAGAAAAAAAGAGTGAAAAGAGAAAAAAAGAGTGAAAAGAGAAAAAAAAGAGTGAAAAGAGAAAAAAAAGAGTGAAAAGAGAAAAAAA